>VYZX01009224.1:189216-216067 GCA_013401335.1 Brachypteracias leptosomus | reverse complement strand
GGGGGGGGTGGGGAAAGAGCTTAATTTCCTTGGAGCAAAAGAGCCAGGGAAAAACTCCTCAAAATGGCAGGTAATGCTTTGTCTCCCTCCCGTGACTCACAGTGGGATCCAGCCATGCTCAGAAGTGACCCCAACTCAGGTGCAAGACTCCCACTGATGCCTATACACAGAGGCCCCAGCAAGCCATCCCTGTGGACAGAGAAACCATTCCCAGATATGGGGCCTTTTAGTCATTCAGGAGAGTTTCTCGAGACTACAGCCCAGGAGTTGCATTTATGGGGCCTGTGAAACTGTAGAGATCAGTGCTGCCACTGGTTCACTCTCTTGGTGATCATGGTATTTTAAAACCATCGTTCCTCTTTTGTCAAGAAAGGATAATGTGATTTGTGCACTTGTAGCCCGCACACTTTTTAAAATTTTATTTTTGTTTCACCGATTCTTCAGGGATTCAGCAGATTTATCCATCTGCCTTCAACTCTGTGGTGTTCAACCATCAGTTAAACTTTGCTGAAAGACTCCAGGATTTCAGGGCAAGGGCTTTTAGTGCTGAGGAGTCATCAGTCTCCCTTAGCAGTCACTCTTTAAACATCTAGCAACACTAATTGTTGTTCAACATGGAGCATCACCTGCATTGCATGTCAGGCAGCAGTATAGCCTCTATATTTCCTGGTTCTCTTACTTGAAAAGAGGTATCAGTGCAATTTTGGGCAACTGTGGATATCATGGTGTGTTTCATGGTTATGGAGGTAGTTAAGCAATTTGAAATATGTGTCTTTCATATCCAGCAATTGGGCTTTCCCTGCATCCTTTCTGCATGTGTACAATACATATTTATGTCCAGGTTACACCCTGTATTGGGGAAATGAAAATGGGTAGAAATGTTATGGAAATACACATCAGTACCCTGTGTTTTCTCCAGAGCTACAATATTCTTCTGTGGTCCTCCCTTCATTACTTTGCATGAGTTTTCAAACTTCCAGTCTCCATCTTCCTGGGAACTGTGACACATCCTCCTGAATTTTCTATTCAGCTATCAAGCTTTAGCCTCAGAAATACCTGTCACTTCCTGGATCTAGTTTTGTTTTGGCTGTGAAATAGACCACCCAATTGGAGAAGGAAATATTGTTATCTCCATGCTAATTGTTAAATGATTTTTTCAGTACTTGGGCTCCACTGGAAAGGAGCCAGATGTGTGGTGGGATATAAACCACTAAGAACTGAGTAAAGACGTCCAAATACACTCTTCTGTGGGCAACTCATCAGCAACATACCAAAACACAAAGCAGGCTGCCTTTCCCACAATGTGAAACTGTTGCTGGAATTCAGCAACACAATTTGAACAATTCTGCACTGGGTTCCTTATCTTTCACTCTGTGCTAAGGTACCTATCATTGCCTTGCACTTACAGAGATTTCCTTGTAAAATTGGCATTAATCAATCCTTCCAATATGCTCTAAACTTTTCTTGACCATCTCTTCACTTCATCTTTTATTGCCAGGCTCTGCTTTGCTTTTATCTGCCATCAGAACCATGCTGAAATCATTGGCTTTCTGCGTTGCAGATAAGCTCGCCATTGTTTTAAACCCCTGTCCCAGTGCCTGGCTCTGCAAATCCCTTTTTACACAAAGAGGTCAGCACCATCCCTGCTTGAAACTTTGTAGAAGGGAGCCCTAGTACGTGGCTGGTCTAAGAGGTAGCTTCCCAGGGAGACCTCCCTGGCATGAGTAGGAGTCTTGGGCTTGTGTTGCCAGCCACTGTGTGCTGCCACCTCGCATCCAAGTTTTCTTCTCACCATTGCTGGTTAACAAACTTGCCGAATTTGTGGATCCTTCTTCACTAAGCCTGTAGTTCTGAAATGCTACCAGCATAGCATATACATGTCCTTGTACAATTTTCTGCTTCACACTCTTTGGATTGAAGGGAAGCAGTAATCGGTCCTCAAGGGAAATAGTAGCATAATCAAAGGGATGCTACTCCTTGCTGTTCACATCTAATATAATTAAGGGCAAATTATGACTGTGGTTTGCACGAGCTAAGCCAGAAACCATTTTAACACAGTTCTGAAACAGTAAAAATGTTTAGGGCACAGCATGTATAGGCACACAGTCTCCACTGAAACAAAATTCCCAGTGAAATATTTCATAAAACAAAAATAAATATAAAATGCCACTCATACTTAAGGAGCTTTTAATCTCAAACCACAGAAAATACCATCACAAACTTAATTTCAAAGTATTTCAAACCAGAAAGTGTTCTTTTCCCTTGAGAAATAAGGAAATGCAATGACAACTATCAACCCAAAATTTCAGACTATTTTCAAAATGTTTTCAAGGAAAATTGCCTGAAGCAGGCCCTTTTTGTCAAGAGAAAATCAAACACAATAAATCAGCATGTGAAAAATAATATTGCCTTGAAAAATTGACATCTGACTCCAGTACAGACCATCATTCCCACTATATCCACTAGAAGTTAGTACCTGCCGACTGTTACTGAATCATAAAATGGAAGATCACCAAGATGACAAACTTTTTTTAAAAGCAGCCGTGTATGAAAGTAGAGTCATTCAAATGTAAATATGTCAACTCCAGAATGTTCTCTGTTACCTTAAATCTGACATAATTCAGCAAATTTCAAATGTTTCTATAATCTCTTCACCTTCTGCTTTGCAATGTAATATGTTCAAAAATCTGTGAAGGAAAGACTTCTACTTTTCCTTCTTATTGCTCCAGGCTCCAAAGGCTGATACAGAAGCTTATCACATCAGCTTTCCAGCAAAAAATATATTTCATTTTCCCACTTTGGGCAAATGATTTGTGAGTTGGGAGAGGGCAGCAGTCACATAAAGGCTAAAGGTGCCTTGCTCTTCTCATAAGCCTACAGTCACTTCTAGAAAGGAATGTGCCTTTTTTCCTCCAATAAAAGGTGAGATTATAGAAAAGCACCCAGGTCTTTGCTACCTATGCTGGTCTGGAGTGAGGACATTTCTGTGTATCCTTCTGTGAGTTTAGGGTTTGAAATACTAAAAATAAAGGCTTGAAAGATGCTTGGTTTTCATTCTGACTTTTGGTCAGGCTGGTGAGGAAGCCCTTTAGTTTATGCTGTTTCTTCCACATCTACTTTTATAATTTAAGAGGAAAGGATGAGACAGACGTACAAAATCAGGTATTTCAGAAAGGTGAATTGTTTCTACATAGAATGACTGTAGCTATTCTGTCAGTGCTAGCTGTGTTAAAAAATTGTAGAAAACCTATTTTGGGTTGGCTCAAAAAATCATTATGAATTTTGGCAAATTAATTTAAAAACAAACAAATAAACAAAACCAACAAAAAACAAACACCCTAAGAGTAATGATTTCAGCTGCCAAGGCTTTTAGAACAATTTCAAATTAAAATTAAATGCAAAATATTATTTCCAGTAAAAATATTTGATTTAAAATTTCATTCTGAAAACAGTTGTAAAGCATTTCTTTTTTTATACATTTTTGACTCCTTCTTGAGCAAAAGAAGTTTAAAAATAGGCATAAGTTCATGAATTGTCATTTTAACCTAAATCTGCATTACAACAATAGTAAAAAAAATATTTTAGCCATAACATTTTATCCAGCTCTATAAAGTGGGATTTCTTTAGTCTGTTTTCTTTTACTCATCCATCTACCCTACAATTTGTTGCCTACTTTTCCCACTCTTTCTTCCCCATAAGTATTAGTGTGGGCTATATAATATGGCGTAATCAATGGCACATGAGCAGTGCTGGTTAGTGAGAGGAGGAATCCCATTTACCCATGGATCGCATATCTGACACTACTGTCCAAGTGGCTGCTTTCACATTTTTTCAATTGTTGTGTCAGAAAATCAATCCATGACTTCAGCAAAATCTTGGCACTTTCTCCCATCTACAGAGGGGACTGTTAATAATTCATGACCTCTTTTCTTTTTCAAAACTCATTTATTTTTAAGCTAAACACCCCACAAAATGCTCATTTCTAACTCTGCTGCCATTCTTCTATCGTTCTTCTTCTGAAGTTAAAGTAAGTCTTAACAAGGTTGCAGGTATTTTTAATGGCTAAATCTCAGGAAAGGCTTGGTGATAAATAATTTTAAGAGTGAAGAATGTTTCGCAGTGTGAGATTCTGTTCTGTGCTGCGTACACAGAGTCAAGTCAGCTTATAGTGTAATTGCATAAACAGGATGGTCTTGGTGAAGTTAATTTCCTGTAGCAGCTTCTAGATTTTGTGACAAGGCTGAGTATGTATAAGAAATGTTCTCATATTCTTGACACAAGAAAGATAAAACCAGCAGGCTTTCTTGAGGTAAATATGGGTATAAATAGCTGAAGAAGGGTTTGCACACCAGAAAGCTTCTTGGTTTTTCCCCATTTTTACAGCTGTTATAATAATAGTACTTGTTTCTCATCACAAGCACTTTAACATAAAATATCCACACAATATCTATTAAAAGAACGCTTTTAGAGGAAAATGGGTCTGTTCCTCAACTTACATTTCTGTGGCATTTCATAGCAAGGGAAGGAAGGAGAAAAAAGACTCTGAGAACAGAAGCAAAACAGTGTTCAACATGTGAAGCATTCTGGAACACATAAAAGTTAGGGATTTGACCTTCTAAGTTATCCATGATGGGATTACCTATATCAAAGCAGAGATCACAAGCAAGTAAGCTCATATCCTCTATAAGGAATGAAAATATTTCCAGTAGCATCCCCCACGCACCATCTATCCAGGTCAGAGTTTTAAAGCCTTAGTAATTAAACACTAGATTTTTGAATTTGTGATCATGGAGTGTAATAAATGCTTGTAAGTTCCTCAGATAATTTCATTAAAGCCAGAAAAAGCTGATCCTCTTTTATTTAGTTATCTAACAAAGTGTGGCTGGTTTGAACATTTTGACCACAGTAATTTATTTAACCTGCTGTTGCCATCCAGCCCTGGAGTTTATTAGAACTAGTGACTTACTGTAAAGATAAAAAGCTGTATAAACCACCATTAATCTCCAGAAATGGGTTCTGTCTTTTTGTCTTCCTGCTTCAGACTCACCCAGATATATGCCTGTAGTGCTCCTGGGTTTCAAACAGGGTAGGCAACTTAGTATAGAGAAAGGACATGCTCCAGCGACCTCTCCCAGTTCAGCTTTATATACGCATGTAAAGCCCTCCTGCAGACTCCTTTCTTTCTGCAGTTCAGCATGTGCTATTGTCTCCAGCTGACAGAAATTGTGTTTTCATACCTACCGGATGTTCTAAATTTAAATACTATTGGTCTACTGTAAATAACAATGAAATACTTTACTCTGACAGCATTGGAGGCAGCATATGGATTCAAGTTTTAGACAACACTACATGTAAAATGCCTTTCCTTTTATAGCAGAATATATTTAGTCTTTTAAGCTCAGCTCCTGAACTGAGTATGATGCATCTTGTCATCCAGCCCAATCAACAGCAGAATCACAACTTCATGTCAGTGCAATACATTGTTAACTGATATGTCAGAAAATCAATTAATTACTTTTAAGTAGCAGTTAAGAGTATCCACACAATACTGCCACGTGAATTATTAAAGAAAGCAAGGTTGAGTTTTCTCCGCAATTGAAACCCTGTCTCAGAAGAAAGTGCAAAATGCTGCTTCTGCCCTGAAGCCTAATCAACATTATTGGGCAGGCAACAGGAACCAAAAGAGTGGTGAAGGGTACAAAATGGGAAGGATGCTGCCTCCTGAAGCAAAGGCACCAGCAAACTGTACAGCTCTTAAGAAGCCTGAACAATAAACCTTCGCTTCTTCAGAGGTACAACAACCTCCAATGGGAATAATGGCAGATATGGCTCTGAGACACCAGTGAGCAGAGCAGCATAAGGAGGGCAGAAGGGACCTTCTGTATCCTTCTATAGCTTCATCAAGGGACTTGCTCAAACTTTATGCACCCCTTGTTACTGTCTGTTATAGATTTTCGCCTGAGACTCTCCCCCGGCATGCTGAAGGGAAACATAGCCTTAGTGGGACATCATCAACGAAGCTTTCTGCTTTCTTCATGCTTTTGTCTGTTGGAGATGCTACATGGGTGAATAAATCTGTGAGGGTGGAGAGGTGACTGTGAGGTGAGAATTGGTTTGGGCTTCTGATTTTCTCTCTTCCTGTGGTGGGAAAGCTTCACAAAGTAGAGTCTGGAGGGCTCAAGTAGGTCTTGTTAGAGTGAGTGCATCTGGAAGGTTATTCCATCAGTGCCACCACTAGTGAGGCTGGGCAGGCTGTGTCATGGTCCCTGCTCTGCGGGGTGGGAGTATGCCCTGGGATAATGGAAAGTTGATAGCATTTGTTGTGGCATTTCTTTCATATCCAGAAAAAGCATGATGCTCTTGGTTCAGCTTGGCCACAAGAATATGTGTCCCATCTGAGTCTGTGAAAGATGGCCCTTGCTCTTGTCCCTTCCACCCTTCTCTTCTCCCTCTTCCTTCTGTCAGGAGCTGTGGGAAGGATTGGAGCGGGGGCAAAGAGCAAACCCATGTTGTTTTCTAGGCTCAGCCCATGTTTTCTAGGGCTTGTCCTCTCCACCACCACAGCCAGGGAGGTCCTATTGGGTGCCATACTGGAGGGGAGAATACAGTAATGTGTCTGTAGTGCTGGGGTGTTACCACTACCCAAATACCTCAGAACACAGTGGGTTCAGGCTCCATGTCAACAGCTACAGCACTGACACCATACTTTGTTTCCTGGGGATTTCAGTCCTCCCTTTAAACTACTCACCAAATCTCCAACAGCTCTTGAAGCCTGACAGATTGCTAAATGGAGATCTGGGAAAGATTTTGCTCCAAAAGCTGACTCATGGTATATCTGTGGTGCCTGTTTTTCCTTCTCTGTGTGGCTGGTAGGAATTGTGGCTTTGCAGGGTTCAGATATAGAGGTCCTGGGCTTGGTGCTTTCCAGACTGCTGCCTGGCACTGGAGGAGTCTAATTAATGACTCAAATTCATGATCAATACTTATGAGGGTCCTCTCTGATGATGCTTCTTTGGCTCCCTAGATCATATCTTTCCTTCTGGCTGAGAAATAGTAAGTAATTATACACACACTTCTTTTTTTGTCAGAAAATGTCAGTTCATCAAAACTAAAGCTTTTTACAAAAACACATGTACTGATTTTGACTGGAAAATATCCTTCAGCTTCTGAGGTGGGATGTTGGGTCAAACTAGAGACTATCTCTGGAGCCTTGCCTGGGTGGGAGAGGCCCCAATTCTGTCCCTGCTGCAGTTTTACTCAGCTATTCCTGCAGATGGGATTTGCTCCAACAGGAGAAGCTGGGAGAGCCAGCTGCTCACACTGTGCAACCTTCACCTCCTAGGTATGGCTTATCCTGGCAATACAGGCAAGCCCCCTACCTGCTAGGAAGGCTTGAAGCCCCACACAGGGGGAATGCTTTCTGCAGTATCAAACTCAGACAAGACATGAGGTCCCAGCTAGCCCTGAGTCAGGTCTCTTGGCAAACCTTAAGCAACCAAGAGGTGCAAGGTCTTCAAGATGGTGACAGAGATGTTGGTGGCTTGTTGAAATCTGCGTGGGATCAGCTCTGCCAGGCTTCTAGGTGTGGTTTGATTTGGCATTTTAGATGTACTGTGGCGTATGTGCCCAATGTTGTTTCTAGTCCTGTATTTCAAATCAGGTTAGTCCATGGGCTAGCTTCTCTGCTGGTACAGGGCCAGGGAGAGGAGGGGAGCTGAGATGACAGAAAATGTGTCAGTTCTGCAGTGATTCTGGCTGAGAAAGTCTCACATAATTAACTTGAGTTTTGTGTAAAGCACATGGGTAGGTGGCTCAGGGTGAGGGAGGTAATGGCCACTCTCACCTTTTCCCTGTGGCCATATAATTACAGCCTGGGATAGCTTTCAGCATAGGAAAGAGAGGCAAAAACTGCTTCTCAGTGCAGATACAGCTGCTGGAGATGTATAAGGGCAGAAACCCCGGCACTCAGGGTGGATGGAGAGCTGGCATTTGGCTGTGGCACAGGCTAGCTGGGTTGGTAGTGTTGCTTGGCCAGGTCACTGCGAAGCTCCCTCTCCTGGCCAGCGCCGACCTGAGACCTTGTGCTTCCCTGAGCCTGCAAACCTGCAGCAGAGCTCAGCACGGGGGTGACCACGCAAGGCGGAAAACCCCAAGCACTTTGTGGAGTGTGCTCTGGTAATGCCTTTGAGACTGCCAACAAGGGATGCTGGCAGGGGGAGGCAGCTGCCCCACGGCTGTGCCCCCAGAGCCACCAGTCAGCAAACGTATTTCCAGGCTGCAAGGCTCTGTCTTTTTCTAAAAGTAACCGTTTCATAAGTCTTTCACTCTCTTTAAAGGAGTCAGTGATGGAAGGACAACTCATGTTAAAAAAAAAAAAGAGGATAAACATGGTTTTGGTCGCTTTCAAATGTCTCGTAGGCAGCTCCAAAACAAATGAAATTTTAGCTGTTGTTCCAAATGTCTCACAGAGTTTGGTTTCACCAGAGAACGCATCCAGCTTCAGCATGGTAAAAGTGCACATAAATATTATCCCTATCCAAAAAAGCCCTGGCATTTGAATTTTCCCAGTAGCCAGGTGTATTGCTGAGTGAAACCCACCCTTGTCCACAAGTCTCCTCAGGAGACATGGGCAAACGTCCATGATATCCCGCTTCCAGAAAAACAACCTGCTTCAGAAGGGGGTTGCTAAATGCCCTGCAAAGAGGATGTAGTGCTGCAAAGCTAGTTAAAGATGGTGTTGCATGTCGAAAACAGGACGTGTGCTCCATCCTGTTTCATTCTTACTTGCTTCTTTGGGTTTTTTTTGGTCTGTGTTATGCTTTTTAAAAATATGTCAGTCATTTAGTTCAGTTCAGGGAACCCTAAAAATACTTCTGCTCATAAAGTGAAACTCTGTGTGTTTTATTGGGTAATCTCTGCACAGTCTTAAAGAAAAGATTGACAGAGGCTGGATATTAAAATGGGAAAGGAGCATCACATTACATTCCTTTCTTTGCCTGTTTGTTTGTTTGCTTGTTTTTAATAGCACAGGCCACAGAAGCCCACCATTTCTATAGAGAGGCCAGACTCTTGTGCTTGAGAACTGCAAGTTTATCGAAGCATTGCGGGGTACATAAAGGGATGCGTATGGGAACCCAGTCATTTCCACAGTGTTCCTGTCTAGCATATTCACTGAAGTAAAGGTTTTACTGTTAACATGAAGCTAGTTTGGACAGGTGTCCTGCAGTATGTGTGGGCATATTAAGAACAATACATAAGAAGATAAAATGCTGCATAACTTCAGGAAATCTGCTTTTGTTAACAGGGTTATTTTTACAGTTTTGGAAAGCTGTATGGATAACATCCCTTCAGTCTGAAAACAGAAGCCATTAATCTGCTTTCACTTTTCATATTACCTGCTAACGAGACGCCATCAAATGGCACAGTGTTCCCAGCTACTTCCATTTTATTTCAGACTGATGTTTATTTTTGCTTTACAAAACAGATTATAGAGCTCCCCAAAGACTAGTCTTAAAATTTGTGCAATGCTCCAGATTACTGGGATTAAAAAGTTATCACAGTCCTGACTTCCAGGTGAACTGAACACAAACAGCTTCACTGAAAGTGTGTGAGAGGTGCAGGTTTTTAGCACCTCCAGAAAAATAGATTTCCATTTTTAGGCTAATGTCTTCCTTAAATAAGCATTGGGTCAAAACTTAATGCTGGAGCAATGTTTGAAGTATATATGTACAAATTAATAATACCTCTTTTCTTGGCTCTCAGAACCTCCTCTGTGACCCCTACCACCTCCAGGCTAACACTGTAACATGGCCGCAAAATGACCGGTGGGACAGTGAGTGCAGTTAATGCAATAAAAATTTAGTTCATAAAAATGAACACTCACTTGAGTGTTCATTTGACCGTCTTTGCACTACTGGACACACACATTGTGAATAAAAAGCATTAACTGAAAGGACTGAATGCTTTTTCCCAAAATCTCAAAATAATCAAGCTTAAATAAATAGTAAAGAAAGTCTTCTACAATCTTTTCATTTCTCTGTCAACTAAGGTATTGTACTAGGGAAGAAAATTATGAAACCCAAATTCATCCTATTTCTGTAGTTTACTTTTCCCTGGAGATCCATCTTCTCTGATGTCAACATACATGTATCTTGCATAGGCTCATCATTCTTTATCTTTAAATGTCCACAAGGTGCTCACACTCTGATAGATGGGCAACAAGCCATAGGAAAAGGAAGGTGAAAACTGATAATGAAAAAAAAAGAGAGAGATGAGGACTAAAGGTCTGTACATTTCAAAAGCTCAAATCTAACACTATATGGAGGGATGGAAAGAAGGAACCTTTTCTGTAGAGTTAGCATCTGAAGATAGCAGCTAGCAGAGGGTGCTTTATCTGCCCTGTAACAGAGGGGCTGTTGCATCTCTGCTGAACCACTGTCGACAAAGCCCAGGAAACATCTTGCTGTGCAGTTGATGAAACATTTGCCTGAGGTCTCTCACAGTCCTCCTGTGGCAGTTGAATAATGTCATAACCCAGGATTGTGTAAGAGTCGCTAGAGCAGTAGATATTGTGCTGTTTCATCATCGGGCTTTCTGTTAGGCTTTCTTTTTTTTTTTTTTCCCTCTTTCCATTCTTTTCTTTGGGAAAAGGAATATATTTCTTGTGCAGGTCTCTCTTTATTCCAGCACTGTTAAGATAAAGTTCAAAAGAAAGGAAAACAACGTACCACTTCTTGTTTTCCTGTTCAGTACAAGAACAACTGCCAAAAAGCCACAAACAGTTTCTGGATTAGCCTTTCCCAGAAGTACATTTTATTTGACTGTCCCTTTTATAGCAGCTGTAGTGCAAGAGTTCCTGTGATTCCATAGGAATTGGAACCTGCTCTTGTGGACCAGCAGCTTTGGCCGTTCCTGGAGTAGCTTAAGCACACGTACAATTTTCCTCATAGGCAACGTTGCATGTGTTGAAGTGTTTGTAGGGCACATAGGTTTGTGGCCATATGCTGACAAGTGAGATTTTAGCATTTTTATAGAATATAATATTTAAAATGCTAACAGTGATCTCTACTTGAAATGTGAAATTTGGTCAGCAGCAAATCCCTAGTAAATCTCACAGACTTTTGTTTCTACATGCATTCTCTGATTTCATTAGAAACATCCCATCCTGGAATCTGGAAAACACACCAAAATACCCCCAACAACCAAACCAAAACCATCATGAACAAAACCCCCCATATCAGCTATGCATTTGGTAACATTTCTTTCATCTACCCACATACAACTGCTCCTACTTGATTTTGTTTCTTCTTATCACTGTGTATGACCATCTCTCCATTTTCTAGGAGAAATTAATTACAAAAGATTAGGTGAAAAAGTACAGGGAATATATTTGATATTCTAGCCAACACTTCCCTCCTTAAATTAAGAAAAAAAAAATAAGGGGGGGTGGAGGAGGGGATCACTGCGTGGGCCACTAAGTGTGCAGGGGTTTTACACTGCTGTGGTACAAGAGATGCTCTGCAAATCTCCATTGCAAGCTAGGTTCTGGTTGTCCTCCAAGTGCCTTTTGCACTTTTTTAGAGACTGCAGCATTTTTGCATGCTTTGCAAAATAAGCGGACAAAACTTTGGAGTCTGGTTTAACAATTTTGAAAATCTCTCTACTTGTCTATCCATTGTTTCCTCCATTCATCCATACATTTATTCGTCTGTGAATTCCTATGAAATTGCTGAATTTCACACTTGGTGACAAATGCAGCAGGCTTATATATATATCTTGTACACTTCTAGGAAGAATTATTTTCTCTTAAAAGCCAGAGAACTGAGATGTACATCATTTAACCTGCAGAAGAAATTTCAAGTTTTTCAGATACTGACTCATATTCATGGATTTATCAGAACACAGTGGCCAACTTCTGTTACTATTTCTCATACAAAATTCCTACCCCAAGGGTGTCACTGGAATTATTCCTGTGTACAGAGGGAAAGAGGTTGGACTTAAACTGTTTGGTGTATCTACTAAAAAAAAAAAATCTCCTCTTCATAATCAGGGGCGTTCTCATGATACCATAGTCTGGTGTTAGTGACCATAAAATACTACAAGCAGGAGAAGCCTGCAGAAAGAATCATTATCAGTATCATTACTGTATTTACTGGTAGTAGACCCTTGCACCTTTGAAACAACGTATCAGCTGAAACAACAGGAACAATCCCAACCTGATTTCTAACAGCAAAACTCTGAACATAATTCTTCATCCTCTTCCACTCTAATTGGGCAGAGAAAAATCATTGGAGAAGCTAAATGAAAATTACTAGCCTATAAATGCCTGAGGCAAAAAAGAAAGAGAGAGAGAGGGAGGGAGAGGAGAGAGAGAAAGATGGGAAGTCTCATGTGAGTTTGGTTAGTGGAAGAAAAAAACCACGTACTAAGTATGGCTGCATGTCATTTTTCAATTTGCTCATGTTAAATAATGATCTCTAGGGCAGAGAAAGAGTGGAGTGAAAAGGGAGAGCTCTCCTCTCATCTTGCTTAGTTTCTGCTGGTCTTTCACAGTGTGTGGCCACTGCCTGGCTATCACATAAACTTAAATATGAACCACGGGCAGTTTGGTATGTCGTCTCCTCTATCCTGGACCATGTACCTGATGAGGAAAAACAGAGCAGCCACTGGCTTTTTTGGTAAAGGCTTCTTTATCTTCCTTTTAAAAAGTTTTTCTTTGCATTGTCATGAAATAGAAATCTTGACTGTAAAGTAGTAGAAAGTATTGGGTGAAACAACTCGTTAAAGTCGTAATTTCTGTTGGAGCAAAATAAGGAAATCTCTCACTGTGTGCGTGTGTGTGCATTAACTTCCACAAGACAGTTGGATACGTATGGGGGCTTTCACTAGCCTGTTAAGCATGTTGCAAGCCTTTTTAACTGATTCAGTTTCTTCAGAGGAAATATTTCAAATGAGTTTTTATTTCAAATGCTTGGGATGGGGGTGCCACTGAAGCTGGAGGGAATTGTGCTGCTGAGCATGGCAGGGGAAGGTGATGTCTGTCTGATGGCACTTAATGTTTGATGGTTTGCAACTTTGCAATAGCAAAGTGATCAAGAAGGAACAGTTAGTGCAAACAGTTGTTGTCATTTGATTTGAGTCCCAGGGTTTTACCACTAGTGACGCTCTTTTATACAGACTAAAGGCTCAGCCTATATGTTCGATGAGTTTTTAATCTCTCAAAAATGACAATGGAGTAAAATTTTTCGCATCAAAGATATTTTTTATCACAGGGATATTTTAGATAATAGGAATTTTAACAAAACATTGAAAAATTGCATAGATCCTGCTATGGTCCATTTTGCTATGTATCTGTAGAGAATAAGACTCCCTCTTCCAGCGTCACTGGTACTTCTTGCACAGTGTGCCAGTGAGAAATATGGGGGGGGATTAATATTTGGCATACTGCAAAATTTGTTTCTTTTCTAACTATTCTTAGTGACTCTTTTTCTGCTAAATAGTAACTGAACTTAAAAAATTGACCTCTGTGTGCAAAAGGGTTTTATAGTAAGGTTTTTAATATTTTTATAGTTTTGATTTTATAAGGTCCAATTAAGATGAAATAATGGAAGTTAGGAATGAGGAAAGGAAGACCTATTCTTTTTCATTGCCGCTCAAAGTTTCCTTCACTTTTTCTCTCCCACCCCATGTTTTTGCAAGTCTGTATGTCATCTTCATCAGGAGGCTGATAGTAACATTAACTGCAGCAAAGTTTCCCTTTGCAGTTAGAGGAGGGGGCAAATTTTCTTCTGATTTATAGTTCATGAACCCCTTGACCTGTGAATTCCACTTGTCCTAAACCAGTGCTGAATTGAGAGGATCACCATTTGTTTCTCTTGCAGAATGCTTGGGAAGATGGCATTGAATCACTTTGCAATATAGTAGATAAAGGTAGATAAAGCCTGATACTGGGGACTTACCATCAGAGCTCTAAGAGGTGATGCACAGGCTGTGACTGCCAGAGGAGCAGCCGTGTGCCATGCCCCTGGGACAAGTCTGACCTCTCCCTGGTTTCCTTCCACAGCTTCACATACAGTGTAAGTGCTGAAAAAGCCTGCTATGCAGCTGGGTGATTTATTAGGCTTTTCAAAAGCAGCCAAAACAGTGAAACAGTATTTTTCTGACCTGTCCAGGGTATTATGACTCATGCCTAGAATAAATCTTGGTGTTTGTGGGATGGTTTTTACTTTGTAAGGTACGGGGAGTCTTGGTGGTTATCTTTTTAGCCCCCTAATTTCATGCTTGCTTAAGAGTATGGAATAAGAAGCAATTTGCAGGAAGAGCACAGAATCCTAGAAGGGTTAAGGTTGTAAGGAGTCTCTGGAGGGCAACTGGTCCAGTCCCTCTGCTCAAGAAGGGCCACCTAGATCTGGTTGCCCAGGACAAGTGTGAATGTCAAGTTAGAAACATTTGTTGTCATTTAGATTCTGTTTTTAACAGATGCACATAATTCTTGCTCTGCAAGATACCAAAGATACTGTAGATAAATAGAATGTTAAGTGGCTATCACAAGAGATGGTTTGTGTAGTGCATAAACTAAATGAGCAACTATCATTGTTTAATACTGCCCTGTGTAGGTTTGATTTAGTGGTGATAATTCAGACCTAAAAATCATGCAAGAATGCTTTGTGTTTGCTAAGAAAGACTAAAACATATTGCTACATATGTCTGTTGCCTAACAAAGCTAAAACTAAGGCATTTACACTCCCTAATTTCATAACTTTGCAAATGAGGTAGAGGAAAAAGAGATTTTTAAATCCTGTTGTCTTTTAAAACAAACTTGCCAATTTATAGACAGTACATAGTGCCACTGGGTATCATGTTCAACATCTGTAGCTGGAAAGCAGTAGACGAATACGATCTTGAGCTAATCTTGCTAAGCTTTGTTTACTCTACAGCAAATTTCCTTTTAAAAGGGTTGTGTATTGTAGTTGGTATTCAGGGATCCATTTATTATGACTTGCTGCCAAGAATATTTCGTGCTCTTGAATATTCTATAAGGTTAGGGTATATTTCAGGGCAAATTTGCAGCAAGACTGAACTTAAAAGTCTGGAATTACAGCTTTTCTACTCAGACACAAATGAGGGCCTCACAACTAGAATTGAGTAAGCAGAGAACCAGGTTCATGGAGGACTGGAGCCCCATCCAACCTAGCCTTGAAACTACAGCGATGGGGCATTCATAGCTTCTCTGGGCAACCTGTTCCAGTGTCTCACCACCCTCACAGTAAAGAATTTCTTCTTAATATGTAATCTCTTTCAGTTTAAAACCGTTACCCCTTGTCCTATCACTACACTTCCTGGTAAGTCCCTCCCTGTCTTTCCTGTACACTCCCTTTAAGTACTGGAAGGTCACCATAAGGTCTCCCCAGAGCCTCTTTTCAGGCTGAGTAACTCCAGCTCTCTCAGGCTGTCCTCATAGGGAAGGTGCTCCAGCCCCCTCAATATATTTGTGGCCCTCTTCTGGACCTACCTGAGACCATGCCTTTCTTATGCTGGGAGCCCCAGAGCTGGATGAAGTACTCAAGGTGGGGTCTCACAAGAACAGAGTAAAAGGGGAGGATCACCTCCCTCCACCTGCTGGTCAGCTTCTTTTGATACAGCTCAGGATGCTATTGGCTTTCTGGCCTGCAAGTGTGGATTTCTGGCTCATATTCCATTTCTTATCCACAAATACCACTGTTTGGCAACAAGGAGGTATCAGAGAGGAAGATACAAGGGGTGGCAAGCTGCCTCAACATCCCCGCTTGGGATATGTGGGGGGATTTGACTCACCTCAGCTGCTCGCTCCTCCTCCCTGGACCACACTCTGTTGTCTCGATGGTGTACATAGATCTCATCTTGGACAAATGAGGGCGGAGACTTTGATACAAAGCTGCGCCTCATTATGACCTGGGGGAGATCTGTGATTGAGATCAAAGGTAGTAGATGACATATCTGGTACATTAAAAATGCTTAAGAAAAAAAAACACCCAAGAAGAGTAGCGATGATTTTCATTAAAACAAAGTAACACTTTTGTAGCAATTATTTACACATGTTTTAAATCAAATTACTGGTGGTGAGGAATGCCAAACTGACAGCCCTGGAAGTGCTGCATTCTGCCTCCATAGGAGCAGCAGTCCCCAGCGCATGGTCATCCTGCATGCTGCTCCAGGACAACCCACGAGTCCCCAGGGCAGATGCAGGGGGTCCCATTTTGCCCAGCCTGATGCCTATGGCAGACTTGCTCCCTAGGTCACACAGGTGGTTGGGACTGTTGAAAAGCCCCGCAGGCCTTCCTCCATGCACTCATGCACTGGTTTTCTTCCAAGGGAAGGCAAGGTATGGAGTGGGAAGTGGTGCACGGCCTGTCACACCCCTGCTACCCCTGCAGTGCTTGCAGATCACACAGTTCAGGGGTGATGTCTGACATTCCCTCTGTTTTAGTAGCTGCCAGAGGGAAGATCTCCATGATTAATGAACAGAGGCCATTCCTCTGTGCCCAGCAGAGCCCAGGTATCCCATACCAGTCATGCATGAGTTCAGTTCAGCCACGTCCTAGGATGTTCAGGGAGGGAGCCCCAGGTCTTCTCCAGGGAGCCTCTCCCCACCTCCTCTGCCCTCACCAGCAGAGAAGTGATCTTTTTTTACCCTACAAGTTAAGCACTAATTTTTCCCCATTCCCCTAAATGCTGTGAACCTTCTACAAAAGGTGGCAACACAGAATGAAGTCTTGATTGATTGACAGTGGAAATGGACTGAGGTTTTCCCAATGTGAACTGGTCTGTGCCCACCAGTCTAAGCAGAGGTCTACTGTCATACCTTGCTGGAGGCTACTTTTTAAAGCAGAAAATTGCACTGGAGTTAAATGAGGATTTAGGCCATGGAGAGCTGAAGGAATTGTCACGGTTTAAACAGAGACAGTGCTGAAAACAGACAACTCTTCAGTCTCAGTGAAAGTGACACTGAGACTAAAGAATTTACTGGCTTTCCTAAAAATTAAAAATGAGCCTATTTCTAGTACTGCTGTGCTAGGGTATGTGGACCTGTTTTAAGTTATCCTTGGGGCATTGAGGTAGGTCTGGTGCCACCCGAAGATACTCAAATTGGCCTGTAAAAAGGCAAAATTGAAGAGCTCAGAATAGCCTGTCATGAACACGAATGTCTTTGAAAGTCCTCATTTACCCGACTGGCACAGACAGTTTCTGCAAACATTTGCATCAACTTAGGAGTCCTCTAAAATAACCAAATTGTGGAAGTCCTATTAAAGAATCAAATTGTAAAACAGTTTTAAGGGTTAAACTGTTATTGTAGTACCAATAGAAAGTAACACTGAAAAAAAGATATAAAAAGGAATTAAACTATTTGGAAAATATACTTACAGACTAACAAAATTAAAACTAAGGGAAAAGTGACATGCCTGAAGAGTATCACAGAGAATAAACCCGCTGAGTAATTTTGGTGCCTTTTGGCTCTGGGGAGGGTATGTTTTGAAAGGAGTGCAAAATTTGGTCTGTGAACCCTGCTACTTCCACTGCTTGTGCCACTGTGGGCAGGTGTCCTACATTCATGTAAGATTTTAGGGAAGGGTAATATATCAAGCTACACTTGTCATTGACAAATCCTAGGACAACCCAGGGAAGACATACATGGAAAGATCTCAAGACAGGATTTTGTCTGTTATACACAGGCATCACCATCAGTTGGTCAGCACAGGCATTGCTTTGCCAATGGGACCTGCTGAGCATCAGGTCGTTTTGCTACAGGATCATTAAAGCAAGTAACATTCAGCATCTACATATTGTCCTCAGCAGCTGAGACTGAAGCATCATTAACATAGAGAAGTCTTACAACACTGGATGTGTGCATCCTATGTAAAGCATGCCACACATACACTTCTATTAGATTTTTCTAGTAAATTTCTATTATCAAGCCAAAAGAATTGTAACCTTACACAGACATAAGACTAGTCCTAGTACATCCTGCTCTTTCCTAGGCCTTGTCTCATAAGCACATGCTCAGCCTGAAGCTGCAAATGCTTCTTACTGGGTGAAGTTCAGCAGTAGATTTTATGTGTCTATGCAGCAAATGCTGATGCTACCTTAGAAGTGGCTTTGTAGCTGAGGTTTTTATTATTAATCGTGATCAAAATTACCCACACACTTTTCTTTTTCATGTTGTCATGCTTGACAACATGTCTTCCTGAACCTTTTCTAATTGCTAGCCCACACATTGCACAGCTGAGGAGTTGGGCTGTACAAGGACGTTGATCCCTCCCTTCCTCCCTGCCCCGCTGGGTACAGGACAGCTGATATGGGGTGACAGCAGCATACCCAGGCTCAGACTTTCTAAGCACAGGCAGAGTCAGGTACAGGTGGGATGTTAAGTGGAGAAGAAATAATTTAGGAGCTTAACTTGTGGCTCAATCTGCGGCTGTGAGAATGCATTAGTAGTGCTGAGCATGGTTAGTAGTACCTTTGCATCTCAGTCAGGCTTCTGTTCCTCCATCCCCACTTTGATCAAGGGATGTTGCGGTGAAAGTCCCAAGCATGGTCTCCCTAACAACTCAGAAACAAATCCCTTTTCTGTGTGAAGTCATTGCTGTGTGTATGAAGTCATTGCTGTGCTGGGGAGAGTTAAATATAAAGTGTTCCAGCCAGTGAAGAGCAGAGTGACGTGAAACAGGCCCAGCTGGGGGCTGAGGGCACTTGTAGAGCCTCATGCAGCTGCAACCAGCCCCATCATCTGAGACAGACACCGGGAGTAGCCTAGTTTAGGGTGAGGAATGGCTTCTAGCCAAATGTCTCTCTGAGCCTCCTACAGAAATGAGGTATCTGAGATTTACTACTGCTAATCACACAGAGACTCATGCCAGGGGAAGTTTCATGTTAGCTGTGGGTAAGGGGGCTCTCTGGGTCAGGACAGTATTATTTGTCCCACAGATAATCCCTCTCTAACCACAGCACCTCCTGCTGAGGGTCACATGGCAAGGGTACTGCCTGCTGTTCCTGTAGGGCTGCAAAATATTGAAGGAAACAGATTCTGTTTCACACCACATGCTGTATTTTTAAGTTGCAAACTGCATTTGAGACTGAAAGCCAGTTTCTGTCTCGTCCAGTCAAATTAAACCTGAACCTCGAGCTACAATAGCTTCTCGCTGTATCCTCTGAAGCCTCCCTGGGAAAGAGACCCTAATCATTTCCTTGCTGCCAGTTTGTTGGGCAGCTACTGGAAATGCTCTGCAAAGTCACTGCGTGGAGCACTCCCAAATGAGCAATGAACAAGCTACCAGCATTTACCCTACAACCCCTGAATGGGTGATGGAACAAGGGGAAATGGCAAGAGAGAAATAAAACCCATTCTGATCCTTAAAAACAGGAGATGAAGTGCAGGAAGGGATAGGAGGAGCAGAGAAGCCATCCCTTCACTGAGTGTCTTTCCTAATAATATCACCTGCTGATAGAAGCATCACAATGTCATACTGTGAATAACATCATCATTTTCTTCTGAACACTTCCTGTTTCATCATTCTAGTCTATCACAGTTTCTACATGGTAAAAGTAATGTAGGAAGAAGAAAAAGGATGCAGTTAACATCCTTATTTCTTCCAGCTGTTAATTCCAGTCCAAAGTGTTGCAAGACCACAACTTTCCTTCTGGCAAGCCTGAGAGGGAGGGAGGGAGGGAGGGCGGGAGCCTCCTCTGGAAACCATATTTTTTCCTTTCTGTTATGCTGTCAGGAGCTCCTTTTCCTTAGGATTGAAGCTTCTCTGCATTTCGTTGACCTGAACAACAAATTCGTTATGTAGAGGGATAACGGGAGGGCAGTTTGCAATTTAAAAATCTGTCTGTCCTAATTTCACTGTCTCAGATTTGGGCCAAAGTTAGCAGTGATTCAGGCTTTTGTACAAAGTTTTGATCTCTCTCCTTTATTTGCTGAAAAACAATGATTATGTCATGAAACTCCCCTGTAATTGAGGTTTTTTTACTGGCAGAGTGAGAGCCTCCCAATCAAGAGGTGACGGATGATGTCCCAGAACTTTCCAGGTCAGCAATAAAGTGCAATGGGGGTGCCTAGGGAAGGAGCTTTGTCCCAAGAACACACCAAGGCTTTCAATCTCCTGCTTATGACGCTATGGGAAATTTTGCAATCATTTATAATTCATACTTAATTTTGACTGAAAACCAAGCAAGCCAACCCTGAGAAAGGCAAATCCATACCAAGTAACTTGGATCAGATGCAGTGTGAATGCTACCCTTACATTTTGCCTATTAGCACCATGGCTATAGCTAATTATTTTTCCTAGACTGAGTACATTCAGTGACCTGAGTCTCTGTCTGGTCAGTCACTGCTAACTGCAGGAACAAAGTCTGGGGCACAGGAGGGAAATCTACCTGCACAGCTCCTAGCATAAATGAAAATATCATCAGGGCTTCTCCAATATGAACTGAGCTGTCCAGAGCACTCAGGGCTGGCTGACAGCTGAGCTGCAGCTCCTGCCCTGCCAGCATGCCCTTGCCTTCGGAGGGGCTGGGGTAGGAAATAAAGTAGTTATATTAATTCTGTTCCATCTGCAGAATCCTCCTTCTGCCAGAGTTGTTCCCTGCTGTCCAGGTGGGTCAGATTTACTGCTTTTTAAAATATCTTGGAACCAAAGAAGCCAGACTTTTAAAAAATCTTTTGTTCCCTATTTGCTGGTATGAGGTATCTGTAGTGTTCCTACTGGAGCAGAAGATCAAAAACCCAAATGTTACAATTAGTGCTGGAGGTTGTTATGATGTGAACCTGAGTACATAAAATGCCACAGAAAATACTAGGTGTGGGTGATGTTATCTGCATTAATCTAGGCATGTAATGAGCATAGTATAATGGCACACAATGTGTATTTTTTAAGTCTCCAATCCTGCAAGTACTTATACCAGATGGCAGTTTTTCAACAATTTCCATTCCCTTTTCCACCCCATACTCCCAAGTATTTCAAGTAATTGGATTCTCCTTTAGGGATTAGCCACAGTAAAATCATATTAAATGACTAATTTTCCNCCCTCCCCCCCCCCCCCGCCTTTAATTTTGTTGTGCAGAGAAAGAAATCATGCAAAAGCTCTGAGCATTTGCGTGTTTGTTTTCTGAATCCCTCTAGAATGGCCTTAAAATCATCTGGGGTTCTAGGTCATGTGGTACATCCCAGCACTTTCTGGCATCACTTCTACTATTTCTTAAACTTTCCCCTCCAAGGTGCTTGTCAAGCTCTGACTTGAAAAGTTCAACTGATGTTGAATCTGCAGCTTCCCTGGGAGCATATTCTCCTGCCTATTTGATCTTAGGATCAGCATTGCCCCTGCTCTTATAACTGAACTCATTTTACTTCAGTTGGCATCTGTTATTTCTTGTCTTATCGTTTTTAACTAACGAAAACAGTCCCTCCCCTTCCTCTTCATAGTTGTCTTTCATGTACTTGTAAACCACAGTCATTCTGTCCCCTTGGCTTCCCCTTTGCCCCAGATTATATGTATGTATTTAACTCCTTTAATCTTTCCTTATAGGTAGTTCCTTCCAGACCTTTAATTACTGTAGCTGCCCTCCTCTGTAATCTCTCTCATTCATTGATACACAGCCAGTAACACAGTAGCCAGGACTAAAGCCATTGCTCTCCCTGGGATTTGAGGGCTGGGAAAATAAGACTGGATGCTCCCTTGGCCCTAGATGCAACCCCTCTGTTTCTTCACCTCCAGATAGCCCATCCCTGCTTATCATGCACCAAGTATCCAAATTTCACCTTGAGAAAGACAAAACGCATTGTGTCCTAACTGCACAGTGATGCATTTCACATGTCTGGCCCACAGGTATGAGAAGCATACACACGACAAACCACCAGAAGGTATTTTTGCAGTGGAAACTTTAACACAGTCTCCACTCCTACTCACATGTTTATCAACAGCTGTGTAAGGCCTAGGAGAAAACTGCCTCACTGGTGATATTCTAGCTAGTAATTTTAAAGCCAGGTTTGGATGCTTCTTGTGAAGTAGAGAAGGAGAGAGGCACCCCCTGCCCTCTGCCTGGCTCTGGAGCTCTCAGCTCTGGGGGCTAGCAGCAAGCACACGCCACACACCTGCATATTGACACACACACACAGAGCAGGTGAGCACAAGAATGAGTCCAGGCTTGGCTTTGGCCCTTAACAAACCTCCTAGCAAAGCTGAGCCAACCTGACTAAGCAGGGGAGGGGGGGCATCAACACAGACTGCTGCTGCAGTAACTTCGTGGTTATTAAATCTCCCCTTTGAGGAAACGGGGAGGAAGAGTGCTGTGAAGAAATGTCTCCAAGGGTGGTGGCACTGGTGAGTTGCTGCATCATCATGTGGCTGGGCACATTATGCTGCTGGGTATTGAGGTTGCACCCATGTCAGTAGGAAGAGTCAGCCAAATTGCATTTCACCATCCATCCTTTGGGGCTCTGCTCAATCTGAACTCCTCCTTTGGCCATTGGCTTGACTCATTCTGTCACCCAGCAAAATTCTAGGAGGATCTGCAAAGCTGGGGCTAACAGTGGATTCAAATTCACATTCAGCCACTTCTGAAAATTGCCCTTCACTGGGTATACCCCTCTCCCTGCCCATTCCTGCCACCAGTTGATAGTTTGAGCATCAGTTGATAGTTCAAGTCAAGAGAGATGCGGCTCTCTGGGTTTCAGTTTTTGAATGATGGGGGAGGTGAAATGGCAAAAGGTTACTCCCTTTGTATGTAGGTCCATGTCTCTGCCATCTATGTCTCTTATAACAAGTCAACTATTCAGGCAAATCATTTCCCACATCCTCAAAACAGGAGCCATGTCTACCTTCTAAAATATTTTGAGTGACAAGACCAATGACTGGTCTCCCCTATTCGAAAAGAAAAAGGCTCTCAGCTTCTGCCCAGGAAGAGTGAGACAGGCTTTTGACCATCGTTATCACCTAGGGGTCCTAAAGAGCATGGAGAGTCCTCGGGAACTTTTTCTATGGTAAACTGCAGTCACAAATAATTAGATGCCCAGGTTAAAGATACTGAATGAATATGTTATTTCTTCTTTTCTCACAACCCCTCTGCTTTGCATAAACTGAGCTGCAGACAGTTTCCTGGCTTGCAGACTGAATAACCCTGTATCAGTTAACAGAGATCAAAGACAAAATTCCTGGAGGGGTTTAGGCACTTTCCCCTCCCTGAAATGGAGAGAAGTTAGACACCATACACCTGTGTAGTCCTGGCCACATTTACCCTGCATCATGCTGGCCATCTCACATCTCATTCTTGGTGCCATCATATGTGCATTTTACATATCAAGATGAAATACGGATATTTCCTTGTGTGTGAGAGATCACTGTGGGAAATAAGGAGAATCTTGTTTTTTTCTTTACTGGCTGCTGCTTTTCTCAGTGCAATGTTTCATTATTCCAGTAGCCCCAAAATAATTTAATATATCACTATGGCAATTTTTTTCAGGTCAGTAAAATCACCCATGATGGTAACTGCTATGCAATAAATATTTGCAGCGGCAATTCAGAAGCTTGATCTTACAAATTTCATTCACAGACATTAAACTAGTAGAAGCAAGGCACACTTACACCACTTTAAACGTCATTAAGAGGTTCTTAATACATATATTAAAAGAATTCAGGTGCAAGAGGTAGGAGCTGGCCTACTGAACAATGCCACATTAAGCCCAGATGCCCCAAACAATTAAGTGCATATGTAATTGCATTCCCCAAAGAGATTTCTTTTGCATTCAGCAGAAATGCTGCTAAGAATGAGGTTGGGCATGTTTCTAAGTGCTGGCAAGATCAGAGTCTGTAGCCAGTTCTCTGTTTGTGCTTATATAGTACATATGCCAGCTCTGTTAAGGTGTGCATTTTTTTCTCCTTTAACAAGATGTTTTGTTGCCTGCCCTGTGCAAGTTTTCTCCTGTCTTGCACAAATCCAAACCCTTGCAAACAAGTGTCCATTGCTGCCTGCTTGGCCACAGAATATTTACCTGTGCAGTGGGAACTTGCATTGTGTTCAGGCTCTAATTCACTCTGTGCAATTTAGGCTGTATAAAATTCATCCCTAAATAGTTGCTTGCTCTCTCATATTTCCGAAGTTTTGGCTTAACTGTATTATGTAAAAAGCTCAATGCTTTGTGGTCGAGTAATCCTGTATGACATAGGCAAGGCATGGTAGATAGAGATTCACTTGTGGTTTGTTTACGGCTGTAATAAACTGGTGTCAAAATACAAATGTAAGCAGTGCTGAATATGAATTGGTAAAGTTTTAACACCAGTTGCAATTCCCAGTTTTAAAGGACTCCTGCACAAAAGACTGACTGGCCGAGCACAAGTCTTAGCATTAGGGATGCTAAAAAGTCTTATCATGTGAGAAGAAACAGCAGCTTTAAATAACTCTACATCATTTTCTTACTTTGCCTTATCACTGATATTCTCACAGGCTGCTTAATTCCGATTCTTCCACAGTACCTGCACAAGATAAAGTAAGGGGACAGTAAATTCCTATGAGAGTTCCTCTCTTTATCATGCAAAAATAAAATTATAAGGAAGACAATAAATTGAATTAGGTAAACAAAATAAAATAATAATAAAAACCCCAACAAAACACCACAAACAAAACCCCCTGACGTGTAGTTAATGTTAATGGGCATGTAAAATATATAGTTCGAGCTGTATCAAAATATCTTCAGCATAGTATTTTCCCTATCTATGCTCTCTTACTTAGCTCTTTAACTTACCTTGCAAAAGCTTGGCTTCTGTATAGTTAAAAAAGAATGCTGTCACCTCTAGTGTCACATTAATGTCCTTTATCTCAGCATTGATAATGCTGCTAATTTATAGAAAACTGTGAGCATGTAATATTTTCTGCATCTTCTGTTAAATCGCGGCATTTTCTATCTTTCTGACTATCCACGTGTGTAATATATCGGGTTTATTTTGTGTTTATAATAAGGAGTTCAGATTAGACGGGATGCAAAGCTGCGAGTGAAATTCAGTTCAACATATTCATTAATTTAAATATAAAATACTCCCTACCTCTTGGCTAAAAAACCCGCCAAACACTAATGTCTATTTTCACATTTTAGGCGATGTATGTACATCAGTAAAATAACTCTTCTTATCTCTACAATGCCCATAAAAAGTTATCAGCCACTAATATACCTCAGATGGCTTTTAAGCTGTAGTTTATAATAGCCATTTGCCTGTATAATTTTTTTCCCCCTTAAAACAGAAGGAAAACTCTCCCTGATAATTTAAATTCGGGATAATTTAATACAGGAAAGAAACAGCTATGTAAGAGACGGAATTAAAAAAAAAAAAAAAAAAAAAGAGAGAGAGAAAAAGAAAAAGAAAGAAACCCACACACAAACCATAGAAACTAGGTGTGAAATCGCTTTCTGCACCAAACTTGCCTGCTTAAAACAGGGACCTGTTGCGAGCGCGGCAGGAAGGGGGACAGAGCCGGGCTCCTCTGCCCGGTCCGCGCTCTCACCGCAGCGCTTTGGGAGGGGAGATTAGGCACAGAAAACCGGCCCCGCGACCCTTGACAGTGGAGAAGGAGGAAAGGGTCGTATGAAGATGCAGCTGTAAGCCTCCGGTGCGGAGGGCAGGCGGGAAGATACCGTGGGGCAGCCCCGGACAGGGATGGGCAGCCCCGGGATGGGCAGCTCCGGGCCCAGCGCCGCCTCATCGGTCCCCTCGCAAAGGGATGGCTGGGTAGAGGGGGGCAGCCGGAGCCTTGCAAGCCCCCGCAGATATGGAAGCGCTGCTGACCCACACTGGAGTGGTGCGAGGAAACACACACCTGGCGCTTACACCGTGAATTTGGTGGCGGGCGGCTGCTCCGCTTCCCGAACTCGGCTGCGCTGTACGGGTCTCGGCGCAGGGAGCCCGGTCCCTCAGGGCACCCGGGGCACCCCTCTCCCCGGCAGCAGGCTCCGAAGAGCCAAAAGCCGATTTCTCTCACCCAGGGCACTCAGCCCGCGTTCAGCTTAATTGTGTGTACACCAGGTAGCGCAAATGGCAGGAACTCGCACTCTGCTCCCGTCCCCGCAGGTCGCGGCGTGCCAAAACGGGTACCGATAGTTATTCTCACAACTCCAGAGAGTTTCCAAAGCTGGTGTCGGTGAAATCGAGGATCTCCTCTGTCCTGTCCCGTCCTCCTCCTCCCCCCTGCGCACCCTGGGGTGGGGGAAAGCAGTCGGCAGCATGGTGCGGGTGCCGGGGCCTCTCGGCCAGCCGCCGCGCAACGCGGCTCTCTCCGTGCAGCCGTGTCCCATGCGGCACGGCGGATCGCGTCCCGTACGGGAACGCAGCCCCTCGAAGGTTCCAGCGGGGACGGACCGTGTGGCCGCAGCGGGCCGAGCAGGCAGCAGCCGCCATCCTCGGGGGTCGCCCCGCGGCGCCCCTCCCGACTCCTCTCCGCCGGGCCGACAGCGAGCGGCGGGCCCCCTCTACCGGCTCCGCCGTGGAGCTGCACCGAGGGCCGCCCGCGGGGCCGCCGCTGCCTTGCTCAAGGCCCGGCAGCGGGCAGTAGCCCCGGCCCGCCCTCCACGGCCCTTTCCGAGCCTGGTTCCCCTCGGCAGGAGGAAGCCCCAATGGTGTCCCCTCCGCCACCGCGCCCACCCCACGCCCGCACTCCCACCCACCCCGCCGCAGCTGCTATCGCTTCCCTTCAAAGCCCGCCTGGCCCCGGGGGAGCGCGACCGGCCGCCGCCGTGGTTGCTGAGCTGGCGGGGGCGGCCGCGGAGGGGGAGGCGTCCCGGGATGTGTCTGTGGGGAGGGGCGGCCGCGCCGGCGGGCACATGGCGGAACT
>VYZX01009224.1:156276-189167 GCA_013401335.1 Brachypteracias leptosomus | reverse complement strand
CGAGGGGTGTGAAATTTCACGGAGGGACCCCCAAGCCTATGCCAAGAGCGCGGCGGGGACGGGCGGGTGCTCCGCCACGACGGCGGCAGCGGGTCGGGATCGCCCCGTTCCCAGCCTGGGTTACGCCAGCGGCGAGCCCACGACATTCGTGACCAGCACCAAAAAAAAGTAAAATAAAAAAGAAAGAAAACCGCCAAAACAACAGAAAACCCCAGCCCAGCCTGAAAAGACAGCCACGCCTCCACCCAGCATCCTCGCTGCCGGCTCCGCCGGCCCGGGCCGGCTGGCGGGGCAGGGGGCGGCGGGCCCGGGGCGCCCGGCCCCCCGCCCGGGCCTGGCCCCCGCCGNTGCCCGTCCGCCGGCCCGGCCTTGCCTCCGGCGGTGCTGCCATCAGGCCCGGGTAATGGCTAGACTGCGCCGGGGGGCGACCATCCCCCGGCTGGGGGTTCGGCGGCCGCCCCGACATGTCGGGAGGCTTTGCGAGCCCCTCGGGGCCACATCCTTGTCTGCGGGGGCAGGAAGCAGCGGGACGGGTGGGGAAGGCCAGCCCGGCGTCAGTTGTCCCAGGGGCGGCTGGTGCAGGTGTACCCCCTCTGCCGAAAGGAAACATCCCGGAGCAAACGCCGCCGAGAGCTCGCCCGGGGGCCGCGGGGCTGTCCGGCGCCGTGCGCGGCGGGCGTATGCTGAGGCGGTGTCCGCGACGCTGGGGGTACCTTGCAGGCACCATTCGCTGCTCGGGGGCGGGTGGTCCGTAAGCGAACGGCGAGCGGGACCTGCACCGAAGACAGGCAGAGCCGGGGGTCACGCCTCTCTGGCTGCCCTAACCACCCCACCGACAAACCCCAGGCGCTGAGCGCCCTGCACACGGCTGCGGCGGGGCTCGGCCGCCTACGCCTTTGCGGTGGAGGCTCGGGAAGCGGCAGCCCGCGGCTCTCCCGTGGGTGCGCGGTTGCGGTGTCCGCGGCGTCCCGCCGACCCGGCGCTCACCCCCCGCGCCCCACGGTAGCGGCGGCGGGCGCGCCAATTCCAGAAGCCCCTGGCCCGCGGCCGCGCCCTGGCTGCTGCCGGGAAGGGCTGTGATTGGCCGGCGCCCTCCCCGTATGCAAAGCAGCCGGGGGAATGACATTCCTCCGCACTCCGCCCGCAGCAGCCGACTCGCTCCCGGCCACCTCCATTCATCCCGGCGGCGGCGGGAGCGGGAGCGGCGGGGCACCGGGCGGGCGGCGCGGACCCAAGNAAGACCGGAGAGCACTCCTCTGTGGAAATGCGCGTTCTCTGAGCGGTCGTCTGGGCTGGAGGTTGTCACTTCTAAACCCTGGCTGGCAACTTTGGCGGGGTTTGAGCTTCCCCGGTGCTTTCCGCCTCACTCCGGGAGGGTCAGCGGCTCCGCCACTCACACCCGCCGCCACCTCCTCTTTTGCGGAAGGAAGGCTTTCACTCGTTCAAAAGTAGTGGTTTGGCGTTTTGGGTTTCTTTTTCTTAATTTTTTTTTTTTTAAATTATTATTCTTGCTGGTTGGTTGCTTTTGGTTTTCAGTGTGTGCGTGGGGGCTCTCTGCGCAGGCTGGCAGTATCCATCCCGCTGGCTGGAGGTGGCCGAGAGAAAAAGCCATGTTTCCGAAAGCATGCTTCCACCTGCTGCGGTTAAAATATTGCTAAGCAGCCGGTTCCTGTGGCCGAATTAGAGGAAGACTGCCTCAGATACTGGGGAAAAGAAAAAAAAAAAGAATTGGCAATGACTGCCGAAGTTGTTGCAGACTGTTGGTTTGACTGCTGAGGAGGACGTGAGTGAGAGAGAGAGAGCGCTGTTGCACACACAAAACCACAGAGAGAACCCACAATTTAACCAACATCCCCAAACAGTTTTGAGCTGTGGACCTTTTAGTCTCAGAGCTTACGATCGGCTGCGACCTTTCTTTAAACTGATGAAAGATATTATACCAAAGACAAGTACAAAGATAAAGATTTAAAGCTTGAATGCCATGCACTGAGCTTTTATTTTTGCTTTTTCTTTTTTTCTTTTTTGCTCGAGAATGATTGAAAGGTCATGACACGAGTACTCTTAGAGCAACGCGAACCAAACTACTGAAGCTGATTTTCAAGGCTGCTTAAAAAAAAAATCTCACAGAGAACATTAATGGATTCCTGTTGTGTTTAAATTCTCTACAGATTATATTGTAAATATTTTATGAAGTACAGTATACGTGTGTGTGCGTGTGTGCGTGTACGTGAATATATATATATACAGTTGTAGCAAGCTGACCTTTGATCAGAAAGTCTAGCTCGCGTACTGCCTTCTCTGAAGACTGATCCCGACTTTCCCTCTCTTAAAGAGCGATTTTTGCCGACGGAAGACGCTGATGTATTTTGTTTTCTCTTGGGACTGTAGAGAAATCACCTGGAAGAAACTGATAGGCAACTGACTCTCTGGGAAGCCCAGGCTTTGCATGTGTTTCTGTCCGCGTCTTGTATTTGACTTGCCTATTTTTTTTCCACGGTGCTTGGGAGTTTGGAAGGAGCCTTCCCCCCCGATAACTTTTGGCGTCACGGCCGCAGCCTAGATGCACAGGCGTCGCGGGAAAGCCGCGCACGGACGACCCTTTCGCTTATCGGATTAACGTGATCTATTCCGCCGCGCCAGGAAGCCAAGACTTAAGTCTCGGCGTGCTCGCTATCTCAGCCGCCTTCAGCAAAAAATTAACTTTGGGGACTGGCGTAGAAACAAGTTTCCCCCGGGTCCTCAGCCTGTATCCGTTTATGTTGGTCCCCAGAGAGCAGATCGCTGAAGAGTTACGCTCGTTTCGCTGTTTTGTAAAAACTCTGTGGAGGTCTTTCACTCAAAAGGCTTGTTGTGATGCGTATCCCCGTAGATACCAGCACCAGCCGCCGCTTCACGCCGCCCTCCACCACACTGAGCCCGGGGAAGATGACCGAGCCGCTGCCTCTGCCCGGCGCCGAACACAGCGGCGCCTTGCCGGGGAAGCTGCGCAGCGCCGACCGCAGCATGGTGGAGGTCCTGGCGGACCACCCCGGGGAGCTGGTGCGCACCGACAGCCCCAACTTCCTCTGCTCCGTGCTGCCCACCCACTGGCGCTGCAACAAGACGCTGCCCATCGCCTTCAAGGTATGTCTGCCGGTTCCCGAAATTCGCGCTTCTGTGGGCAGGGGCGGCGGGGAGAGGAGGGCAGGCTGCGTGCCCCGCGGCTGGTGGGCACCGGGGCGCCGACTCCCGGGCTCGGATCCGCACTCGGACCGGGACCTGGCCGGCCGGGCGAGACGGGTCGCCTCATCGGAGCCGACGGTGGGTCGCAGCTGACCCCATGCTGACCCCATGCCTCCTTCCATCCTTCCTTCTGTCCATCCCTCCTTCTATCCTTCCTCCCATCCTTTCTTCCATCCTTCCTTCCGCGGTCGCCGCCACTTGCGACAGCTTGGGAAGGCGCGGGGGCGAGCGAGCACAGCGCGGCTCTCGCCCGGGCTCCGGGCAGGACCGAGCAGCGGGGGCATGCAGTGGACTGGGCAGGCTCCCTCCAGCCGCTGCCTACCTCTTCGGCCCATTCATAACTCCGGTAGCGAGAGGCGGCTCTGCCCAAGGGAAAGCGAAAAAAAAAAAAAGAAAGAAAAAAAGGCCAGACACAAGGATTTGTGCTGCCCTGGGGACCAGATGCTGGCTCAGCCCGTTGCAGGCGGATACAGGCGTCCCGGCACGGAAGGAGCCCCGGGCTTGCCGAGAAGCCGCCCGCGGCGGCTGCGGGTCCCTCCGCCCTGCTAGGGCTGCCACCGGCGAGGTGGGAGACACCTGCCCGCCGCTGAGGACCCCCTCGAGGAGTGCGCCCGGCGGCACCGGCCGGCCCCGCTCCGGGGGTGCCGGGCTTCCCCCCGCCAAGGTGTCAGGCGCTCTTCGGGAAAAAAAAATCTCTAATTTTTTTCGGCTTTTTTTATAATAAGAAGTGTCAGGGCCTACCCTGGGCAGACCCTGCGGCTGGTTGGACTTGTCCTGTTTGCAGAGCCCCGTAGAAAGCTGTGCTTTGCTCCCTTACACGGCCTGCTTTCCCGTTACCCGGGTTCAAGCAAAATTCATCCCCCGCCTTGCTCATGCTCTTTTTTTGGCTTGGGTCTATCGCTAACTTCTTGAATGTGCTGTTTTTCTTGCTACTGATGTAGATACGCTACGGAGCAGGGAAAGGAAAAGGTAATTATTCTCGTTATCCTCTTCTCTGAGGCGGGAGCCGCAGAGACATGCAGCTCCCTGGGAGCCTCCAGGTTAGATTTGGGATCAGGGTTGTAAAGTTCGCGCTTTCTTTTGCGGTCACTGCTAAACACTGACCTCAGTACAACTTTTTTGAAGGCGGCCAGACGCGAGTCTTCCCGATGGCTTTTTGGAAGGGGAGAAACGAGGAAGAAGGGAATCAGTTCAGCTCCCAGAGCTTTGGGAAATCCTGCTGAGGAGGCAGCTTTAGGGAAAAGTTTTATTATGTCTGGAGTCTTCTTGTTTTAGGCATATATGAGTCTGAGGAAAGGGAGGAACTAATCGACAGGGTCAGTTACTAAATTCACACATTTAGATTAGTTATTATACTGTCACCCACGCACTAGGCAACTGCCGATAATTACTCGAGAAGCTCTTCTGCTGGAACGCAGAGTTACGGTGTGAAACAAGCGTGAAAACCCGCTCCGCCCCGCCGGGAAGGGAGATAAGTCCCCAAGTGCGGCTGGTGTTTCTCCCGGGGGTTCCCTGCGGCCGGGGGCCACCACGGCTGCTCCCCACTGTGCCACGCGTGGCCGTGCCCAGCCCTGGCCATCTCCCGCCAGATGGGGGGACCAGAGGCGTCTCTTCCCGCTCCTGCCCGGTCGCCCAAGCCGCCGGCGGAGAGCGATGCCGCCGTCCGACTCGCCCCCGTGCCGAAACGCCGGGAGCCGCGGGGTCCGGCGGCGGCCGGGGCTCTGCCCCCCTTCTCCTCCCCGGGCAGGGGGGGTTCTGGCCCTGATTGTGTGAAAATTACCCACGGAAAACAATCCCCGAGGGCTGGTTTCGAGAGATACCCAACATAGCTCTCATTTCTCCTTCCCCTCTGCCCGCAGCTGGTGCAGCCCTCCGCCCGAACTAGCGAGCCCGCTCCCAACTTCTGCAAACAGAGTAAAGGGTCAGGTTCTCCAAACAGTCGGAAGCAAGCGTTTGTAACACTGAGATAGTTTAACCTAGAAATGCGTAAGAAAAAAAATTCCCTCTCCCGCCCCGAAAAAAAAAACAAACAACAAAACCAAAACCAAACCCCAAGACAAAACAAAAATCCAGGAAAGGGTTTCCTTATAAGCTCCTGAAATGTCCTTCTGGGAGACACCTGCTTTGCCGGGGCGCTCGCTGCTCCTCGTCCCCTTTCCCAGACTCTGCCGCCGTGAACTGCTGATAAATGAGTCCTGAAACAGTTTGCCACGTATAAAACAATCGCATTGGTTTTATACAAAATATTGGATATTCTGAAGGGCATTCTTAAAAGTCATAATTTTTAAGATCATTTGGGGCAGGAACTAGAAAAATCAGTTCAGATCGTTCCTATGCTGCCAATATCTTATTTGTATCTGACAAAAAAGCGGTGGCTTTTATCAAGTATTTCCTAACAACCATTGCATCAATAAAAAGAGAGAGCGCTTTCTCTTCGCTGTTCCTTGGAAAAACTAACTCGTGATGTTTGATCTTTGGGATCAGGATAGTATTTCAAACCAAAATGATCATTTCCATGCATTTTTTTTTCCCATAAAATAAGAATTATTCTGAGAAACTTAGAAAATAGTACATAATAACTCAGATAAGGTGCCATATAGGTACATTGTGGAAACACTGTTAAGAAAGAATCTAATTCTTAATTTAAAAGGTCAATTTTGTTTGATTGATGTAGCAGAAGTAGGTAATTTAGATACCCGGCAGTGCTGAAACTCTGATACTCTTCTTGCTTCTCTGGAAATACATTTGTTTAAGAGCTAAAGAGTACAACAAAGTACTAGATAGCTCCAGTCAGCAAGTCCCAGCTTATCTGTTTAGTCTTTTTTCTAATGTAAATGTTTGTATTTCTGTTTCTATTGTCTGAGACTTTTAACTCTAGTTTCTTTTCTGGGCTGTGCAATTTTTATACTTGTTTCTAATACTGTCTTCACGTGTCTTACCACTGAGGTTGCCTTCAGTGTAATTTGAAAATGATGATTTAAAATATTTGTCCTGTAAGAGACAACTGACCCTGGATTCATGAAGGTTTTTCATTCCTTAAAATACTAGCATGTGTTTCCTTAACTGAACATGCAAACATTTACATCACAGGGAGGTGAGGGTAATGCCCCAGTTTTCCCCTTTCTCTTTCTTGTGCCTTTAATATATGTGCATACATTAAGTTTTACGGTAACTTTTAAAGAACTTGGTGAGCACATTGGGTTCACAGTTGCTGATCTTGTGAGCCAGTGTGCCTCATGACACAATGCTGTGCAAGGAGAAGGCTTCCTAGCTTAAATGTTTCAAGCAGGGACTAATTTATGCCAAGATCAGGGAAATTTGAAAAGTGCAGTGCTGAGCATAGGCCACAGAAGCACAAACGGCACACAGAAGAAAACAAAAGCCTGGGCTGCAGAGGAATAGGAAAGAAGATGTTGAAATAGATACATAAAGAGGGAATTTTGACACAGTGATTTTAACTTTACATGTGGAAGTGAAAATAAGGGTTATTGGTGACAAATGGGAGAGAACTGAAGTGAGAAATACAGCCTCCTATAGAAGGAAAGGCTGTGAAATACCTGAGACTGGGGACCTCTCATATTATGGGAGGTAGCTATGGCTGGGGAATAAGTGTCAGAGCCAGATCAAATAAAGAAGCTGCTGATCCTATTTGGAAAGAACAAGTGTGATTAGAAACTAATAGAAATAAGACTGAGCCATGACAAGTTTCAGCCAATTATAACTGCATGGACATAAGCTAGAAAAGACTAAGAGGAAGGAAAAATATTGAGCTGCAACTCAGAGGACATGGTGCAGGACTACTTCCTCTTAGAATGTGTAAAAGAGGAAACAAAAACTAGCTAGATTTTTTTTTCTCTCTTTTTTTCTTCTTTCTTTATTTGGTAGCTGTCCTGAGGTTGCTACTGTAGACTTAACTGGGGGAACAGCAGCAGGATCTAAAGAAAGTATGATAGTGAACCCAATTCAAACTCTCACTTTTGCCAGACTAAACCAAGAGATCTACCAGGTATCTATTTGATTGTAGCAGGGTAAAATTGTTTTGAGAATTCAGCCGTGCTCAAGAAGACAAGATAAAATTATTTTTTTTAATTGTTTAACCAATGTGAAAATTGTAGATGCAAGTCAGAAAATTAAAGGTTAGAAATCTATATATCAGTGGATTGCATCAGAAAAGCAGCAAATCCTGTATTCCTAAATATTTGTTTGATAGAAGCAGGCACCAAGGAGCTACAGCACAAACATTTCGGAGCAGGTGAAAGCCTTTGTCTGAGTGATTGCAGATTTCATTAGTTCAGATCACGATTTCCATCCATCAGGTTGTGGGTGAGGTCTTAAGTCAATGATTTGTTTTCATGCTTCTCAAGGAAAAAAAAGGAATGGTTCAGTAAGTTGTGATTAAACGTTCGATTGAGGCCTACTTTTTCATGGACTTTGAATTTATGTTGGGGCAGCTCTGTTCAGAGTGGTGGGAGAAAAAGACAGGGAACTGGCGCAGCCGTGGGGATTCTGACCCTCTGCGTCCGTGAGGTGATTGGCTTGGTTTTGTTTTCTCTTGAATTTTACATTCCCATCATTGTGCTGACTCCACTGTAGCTTAAAACTAATGCTACTGATGTATATCGGACCAGAATCAGTTCCCGTTACTTGAATTTATTTATTGAGCATTACAGAAGAATATTTCAGAAAGCTTATTTCATGTATTTTCCATGTTGGAGTACACATCATGCTGTGTATTTCAGAGGTGCATCAATGTGAAAACATTCGCTATAGCTCACCAAACTAGGAATGGAAGCGATTCCTGTTTTCCCCAAACAGCTTCTTAGTCTACATAGATTTTTGCCATTGCTGCTTTTTCCTATTTTATCATACTACTTGTTGATTTTCTGTGACCCAAATTAAATGTCATGTAAGGAAACTGAGGCTTCTGCTCCTTGATTTCATAGGTGGTGGCATTGGGAGATGTGCCCGATGGGACGCTGGTAACGGTGATGGCTGGAAACGATGAAAACTACTCTGCTGAACTCAGAAATGCCACAGCTGCCATGAAAAACCAAGTAGCAAGGTTCAACGACCTCCGATTTGTGGGTAGAAGCGGAAGAGGTATGTGTTTGTTCTCAACAATCCTTCGGTCATGTTCACCAGTTATGTGAAGTTCTGGTTATGTGGAGGGAAATTGAAGACAGCATCTATTGAGTTTTCTACAGCAAGGAATGCTGCAAGATCTGGCATAGACCGATTTCAAGGGCACGGAATTAAGCTATATGTTTTATCTTGTTTTATCCTAGCCTGTATTCCGCGTTACTTCAATTTTAAACAGTAAAATCACATTTGAAAAAAAAAAATCACATAGACATCAAGTCACACTTGACTCTGGAAGCCACCCTGTCAAATTTAGAACAATACAGTATTACCATGTTTAGGTTTAAATAGCATGTTTTCAATTTAAAATGAGAATTTTCAGCTTGTGTAAAGTCTCATGACCCTCTTGGGGCTCCCAGGCACTCTCTGCAAAATCTGGTCTTTGTAACAGGATGATTCAACCTAAAATTATAAGGAATTCCTGCATAGATCTAAAGATTTCCTGGGTTCATCACAACTTGATGAAGGCACAGGGTACTTTTTCTGACCTTTTTTTCTCTGAAATAGATGGAGAACAATATGCAGTAGACCTGTTATTTAATGTGCTCCTGCAAAGCAGATAGGAGAGACCAGAACTGATGAGTTTAATATCTGACTCCTTGTATCTCTGTGATGACCAGTAACTACTAGTTTGTAAACAAAAAGGCTTTATAAGTATAAATAACAAGTAAGAGTCGAAGTTGACTTAGACTAGAACTATATAAAAATGTTGTTAGGAAGCTGCAAATAGTACCTGACACATGCAGCTCGTGTCACATGTAAGTGGGCAGGTGTACAAAGCTTGATCCAAAAGTCTGTAAAATCAACAGAAGGACCCTTCACAACTTCACTCTTTGGCTCCAGTCCATAAGCTTAAACCCCATAAATTCCAAGCGATTGTGTTTACCTTTCTATTACAAGATGTTCTATTACAAGTGCTCCTCTTGCATTACTGCCCTTGCTGCTGTGAGTGGAGTCCCTTCGTGTGGGCGGGGGGGGTTCAGTAAGACCCACAGAAGAGAAGCCAGAGAGCTCTTCTCAGAAAAATATCTGAGAAAAGATCAGCTTCCCTCTTTTAAGGTCAAGAATGAAAATCTGTCACATCTTCCGTATGACTTCATATGATATTTGCTTATGTGCTTTTCTTCTTTTTCATTCATACCTTTAAGTAAAATTGGAACATAATATTATGATGTTCCAAACACAGCAGTGTTATTTAGGGATGATTCAGTGCTGTAACACTCACAAATCAAAATGATAGTGTCTTCTGCACTTAAGTAGGTTTCTATATACTGCCTTTTTGAGCAATTTGTGCAATGGTGTGTCTCTGAACTAGGCTGAGTACTCAAGTCTTGCTACCCCTCCTCACCATTTTCCTCCCCCTCTCTCCCCATGTAAACGTCCAAGCCATCTCCTGATGCGTGGTTGCGTGTGTGGTTCTTACAACAACAAACAGAGCTATGAGCATGCTTCAGGAGAGTTACAAAGGTGACCCACTTCTCACTCACTTTCAAAATGTTTAATTCCAAATAGGAGATGGGTCAGTCTTCAGACAGAGGAAGTTATCCTGATTATACACAACAGCCTTTATTTGCCTTTGAAGTGAAATGCATCTGTAGATATTCTTCCAATATAAATGCAGTCAGCAATTGTGGAAGAACACCCTGTTGAAACATAGGTGCAAGCAGTAAATACATTTTAAGAGTAAAATACCAATCCAGTACCTTTGTATCCTACAGCATTTTTAGCTGAGGATACAGAGGGAGATGTCTTTTAAATTGAGTTGTTTGGGCTGTCTTCAAAATGCACTTGGTGGAAAACACCCGCAGCTGAGAACGTAGCTTTGTAATGCTAGCAAAGAATAATAATAGGGTAATGCAGAGAAAATTATATCCATTTACTAAAAACATGAGAGATGCTGTAATGTCTAAAAGTATCAGTTATTAAGCATGTTCATTTGTTATATTAAAGGTACCACCTTTTCAGTAAATGGAATTTGCATTATGATTCAGAGATGACTGTTTAGACGATTCAAATGAATAGCTGGCAAAGTGGTGGAGAAGCTAATAAAAACAAACCTGTAGTTCAGTTCCTGGCCATGGTAATGAAGCTAGAAATCATAATAGTGAACTGTGTGAGTTTCAAGGTCAAAATCTAGGAGCTAAGAGAGAACAGTCCCTACTCATACTGAAAAGCTTGACAGGGAGCATCATTGAGCCCCTTACCCTGCTCTGAGTGGTTGCCGGTAGCCGGTAACTCACGTACAGACACAAACCTTGTGTGCCATATGATATTCAGGTGCTCGGGATCCTTTAAGCAATAGAGTGATTTGGGAACGCTGCATGCTATTAGTCAGTCTTCGAGGTTAAATCTCATCACCTCCATTGGCTGCCCATCTTTGGAGCAAGTGACTAATGTATGCTTTTGTTTACTCCTTGAACAGGGGATTGTTTTCCAAAGGTGGGGATTGTTTGCATTTGGTTCGGGATTTCTGAGGTGCTGTTCTGCTGAATTTGTATAAAGCCTAAAGCATAAGGTAGCTGCTTCAAAGGGTATTACTTCCTTTGATACTTTGCTAGAGGAAAATTAACCGAAACTTTGTTTGCTGTGTAATATTTGAGTTTGAATAAGTTCAGTTGCTACCAGTGATAGTGTGTTGCCAGGAGTATTATGTGAACAGTGACTGAAAGTTCACGTTGGTTACGGTCAGAATGGATGGTCTTGGTATACCTCGAGTGATTTAAAATACCTGCTGTACAATAAGGAATGGCTCGACCAGTGACAGTTCCTTGTGCATCAGTTATCGCTCAGGTGTAACCACCCCCAATAAAAGCCTTGACGAACTGATGGCAAGTCACTGCTCTCTCCTTTCTAAGAGAGTAGGAAGTTGGTCGTTCTTGACATTCTTAATAAATATTTTAAACTTTCTTCCATGAGCTTTAAATGAAATCTAACAGGACAGTCTGACAGCTGTTTCAAATGTAAAACTATTGTCCACATTTTCATCTCAGTGAATAAGTGGCTTTGCACTGACTGTGAGAGAGTTACTGCCATTCCCCACATTTGGGTGTCTGATACTGCCTATCGATCAGAGCAAACACACCAACCAAATATTGGCCAAAGCTTAAAGAACCAAACTGTGTTTCAGCATTTGTTTCATATCTAACAATAAGTGGTTGCCCTGTGTTGCTCTGCCAGTGCCTGTTGCTCAGAATTACACACACAAAAAAACCCCCAAAAAGCACTTGATTATCTTGACACTCGGAATGGGAGCTGAGGATATCACTGGTTGCCCAAAATGTCAAGATGTTGTATAAAAGCAATTTGGCTTGCTTTCCTAAATAACACAGATTTACATTGGAATTGGCTGGGATCCAGAGTTGCTATTCCTCACCTTAGTTTGAGAATGCTACTGGGAAAACCTGCCTGTCTGGCTTGTAAACTCAAGTAAGTAATTTCTGAAAGAAAAATGTAGTTTAAAACTTCAGCCAATCTCAGCCCCCCTTGCCTGAGTACCTGGTTAAAAAAAATTAATCTTTAATTTTCTCTCTCCATTCATAAACACTTTAAGCTTCAAAATGCTACTACTGCAAAGTACCCTGTTTTCTTAACGTATAATGAACCAGTTTAAGCTACTGTGATGAAATAAATCTGATGTAAAAAGCCTGACACCATAGAAATTCATTGGATAAAATTAAAAATAAATAGTTACTTTGGAGAGGGAGAGCTTCATGGCTCAGTATTACATATTTTCCTCATGGAATCATTAATCCCAGTAACTATCTTCTTTGTAGGATGTAGCATTAAAAAAAACCCAACAAATAAACATGTTTTCCAGATGAAAATAATTATTAATAGGTTATGATAATAGTAGCTAATGGGAAAGTGTCTTAGCTTGCTGCAGAAGATCTCAATCTTGAGCTGAGAGCTGGAGCTTTGTCATAGCTTTCCAACAAGGCCTTTTTAAACACTGTGTCTTGGAAAGGATGGAAAATTAAGCTCACATATATATTTTCTAGTAGCTGTAGGGATTAGAGTCATGAATAAGTTTTGCAATAGTTTTCAATTTCCACAGAGCCAAAGAAGTGCTCCTTTTTCACAGGTGTAGCTGGTAGGAGAATATGAGAGAGATATTACCAAGCAGAATCAGAAGTTTCTGCCATCAGGACTCTTCCTTCTGGATATAATTTGGGGGAAGAAAAATCAGTTTAAGCTGGAATCTCAAAAATACTTAAAACCTAGAAATTACTGTCCTGGACTCTGCATCCAATTATTTTTATTGGTCTTCTGAAGTCAGAATTTTACTCCTTCTGTGCAGCTTCAGCTTGTGGTTGCATTATTTGAGCACTTTGTTAAAATTTGTTTTATTTTTTACTTAAACACATTCAAAATTATAAAAATGTGTGCAAAACAGAGAAGGATGCTCTTCAACAGGATCGTAAAATCAGTATTAAGCAGCCGACTGGGTCCTGGTCCAAGCCATTGGAATGCTTCAGGGGACATGGTATCAGATACTGGAGTAGCAGTGAGCCACTCTTGCAAGACGGGACAAAAATAGAAGAAATACAACAGCAATCAAAACTGAAAAAGAGTCAATTGATAGATTTTAAAAACAACTGCTTTTTTATACTTTGGATTGATAAGTATGTGATGCTAGGAAGATGCGATGGCCAGTGGGGGGATGGTTTGGCAATAGAGGAGTGGGCAGCTCCTTGGAGCCATCCTGTAGTCATGTCATCACGTCACACCAGGCACAGGCAAGGCTGGCATGGACCTTGGGGTGGGAAAGCTGGGCATTGCCTGAGGCTGCCGCTGCAGGTCCTGCTGCCCACAGGCAGTGGCTGCACTGCTGGGCCTCACCCCGGCTGCGTGTTAGAGGGTTGGTGTTCATCACAGGGCTCTTCTCCCTCCAGTCTGATCTGAATGGCAAGTTTTTCTCTAAAAGACAGAGGCTGGAAGCAGCAATTTTAAGTGACTTAGGGTTGTTAAGTTGAGTCACTAATTTTAATTGAGATTTCTGTATAAACCGAGCAGCTGTGGATGAATTCAGCATGCAGACTCCACACTGGAGCCGATGCCTATTTCAAGCCAAATAGCCCGAGTCAGCATTAGATTGATCAGCAAACCCAGCCCTTTCAAGACGATGGCTGCCTCAGTGCTGGCCTGTGGCAGGGAGGTAGTGGCAGGAGGAGGGGAGAGGAGAAGACTTTCTCATGACGCCAGTGCTGCCCAAGTGGTCTTTGGCACACACTTGCTATGTGCAGCTGAGTTTGCATGAATCGTTGATTGTGTAAGAAAGTATATGTATGATGCAGCTCCGTGCGGGACTTTGACTCGGAAAACATCATGTGGTCCGTGAGGCTGAGCATGACTGTGGCTGGCTTTGCCAGCTCCCAAACACTCTCTGCTGGGTTACTTAAAATTTTGTCTGGGTGAAAAAACTCTCGATCAGAAAGCGTCAACAGGAGAAAAATAATGGCAGAGCGATTTGGAGAACTTCCTGTCTCCGGGAGCATTACTGCTGTAAACAGTGGCCATGCCAAGTGCTGAACCACTGCCCTCAGTCCAATAACAATAAATCTATTTTTTGGTTCTGCAGAGCTCTGCTTGTACATTTTTGAAACTCAGGCTAACAATGAGGATGAGGCAGACACTGTCCTCGGAGCATTTATTTTTTTCTGCCATGATAAAAGGAGTTGGGCTTATCAGGATACTGCTTAGGGAGAACAAAGTACCTCTCTAGATGAAAAGGTTACATAGTTTCAAGAGATGTGTTTGCCCTTCAGTTTTTTGTTTTGTTTTTATTTTGCTTTTTATTTTAGTGTGCCCTCCTCCAGAGGTTGCTTGAGTTCCGGTAAAAATAATATTTATTTTTATGTATACTTATGTAAGTACATATGTATGTACCTGTATTACAACTCAAATAACAGCTGCTATTTCATCATCAAAATAAAATAATTCTGAGAGACAAATCAGGACCCTGGCTTCAGGGTTGGCTTGTGAACTTCAGCTGACTATCCTATGGCATGCAATTCTTGTCAGTCCATTCAGGATTAGAAGTGAGGATGCTGCAAATCAGTGGCTTACAATTGCTGTCAGGAGAGTCTTTTCCAACGTAGTCATGTGCCTAAACCCTCATCAGTGTGAATCAGTCTCTGTTCCTTTCTAAAAACCCCTTAGCAGCAGTAAAAAAATAGATTATTTTTTTTTTCTATAACCTTAATGCTATGTGACTCCCCACCTGTTTTGCACCCATCCTACTTCTCCCCTGTTTTTCCTATTGTATTATTTCAACACAGTTTTCGCAGTCTCTCCAAATCAACCTTATTCCCTTCATCTCTATCCAGCATCAATCTCTGTCTCTTGTCCTCCTTCCTCTATTGATGCTCTTCCTGCCTGTCCCCTTTGAGAGCTGCTGCCTCTCAGCACAGGCTGGGATTTCTGTGTGAGTCTTTATTGTAGGAGCAGGTTTTGGCCTCAGTGTGCTGCTAGGAGCTATCCTAAATTCGTTCCTCCCTTTCCTGCTGTTTTCTCGGAGGATGGGGAGCTACCTGCTGTCGTGTGTGAGGAGGGAGCAAACAGTGCATGGGGGAGAGGGAGAAGATTCTGAAGACTGAAGTGAGGAGGAGGGAAGCAGTTGCTTTGAAGGCTTGATGCCATAAGAGCTCTTCAGCAGACGGTACTTGGAGCAGTGTGTATGCACATTAGTTCCCTGAAGTTTAGAGAGGAACTGAGGGAAATGCTTTGGCAAAGCCACAAAGTTTCCACAGGCTAGACTTTATGCACCACAATTCTAACAAAGCCACGTCCATATCTGAGGCCACAAAGGTTGCTCTGTATTTGAAAGTTGTCTCTGGTTGAACTTAGCAGGTTCCAGGTTCGTAATGGCAGTGTTATCTCCCCCATCACTGACTGCATGGATATCCATTGAGTGACCCCAGACCTCTTCTGAGCTCTGAAATCAATGCGCATTGCATTAGTGTAATGACAGCATGGAGGAGTCCTTCCTCTAAGAAAATGAACTCAGAGTAAACAGTCCCAGTGCACACTCCCACTCTCAGCTAGGTACAGAAGAAGTGACTTGTCAGGTTGTCTTTTGGTGTTCACCTGCTTCAGGCCGCTTCAGACAGAAGTCCCTTACTTGCTAAAATGGCCCTGATGATCACAGAAGTGCTCCTTGTCTTTCATATTCAGAGCAGTGCGCTGCTCTTCCAGTGAACCCACACCTTCCTTGTTCCCTGTACCTGATGCCTCTGCCTGCAGCCATGCTGAAAGGTCATCATCTTCATTACTCCGTAGGGCAAGGAACATGTTTGTTCCCAGCTCCTGTACTCTGCCAGAGCACTAAGGCATGCCAGCATCTGTCTGGACAAGTAGCCAGACTTGGGCTGGTCCTAAATAGAAGGCAATTCTGGAAAAAGGGAGAAGGACTGAGACAAAATCCGTCTCTCAAAGGGTTTTTTCTAGGTTCACAGGATAATGCACCATGAAATAAAGGTGCCTCAGAATAGGATCTGCCGAAAACCACAACACCCATTACACTGAGGTTTTCCTGGTATGATGATTAGGCAAAGAATAAGAACAGGGCTTCGAGGAGTGAAGAAATCATAGGTTCGAACACAAAAGCAGTGCTTGGACATGAGAGTGGAATGAGGTGCTCCACTTAACCCAAACACTGCAGCCACCAAGCCCCGAAAGCCATGCAAGCACCACCCCTCTGCCTCAAGGACCACTTCTCCCAGAGGACCTCCAGCTGCTGGGGCCACCAGCACTGAGGACTCTGCCACTCCACCAAAGCCATCTGGCCATGGTGCCCTTCAGGAAGGTGCAAAGTGGACATTTGAGACACATCCTATGAAGCAGACACTTTCCCTGGGGAAATGCCCTAATGCTTAAAGCAGGAGCAGGGGCCACCATAAGAGGTTGTCAGTGGGTGAGCCCTGAGCAGCAGCTCCCAAACTAAATCTCTCTGAGGAGAAAGGGCAGAGGAGGGCTCAGGCTGTGGATGCTGAGATGCTCTTTCCAGCAGGCTAAGCTTGTGGCCTCAAGGGCATGGGGCTGTTTGGCAGGGGAAGCCTCCTCAGATATCCACTGTGGCTGCTGCTAGGCACCACTTGGATGGAGGATTGGGAGGGGTGAGGGGGTGTAATTTTGGACTTAAGCATTTAAATCAAACCTGAATCCCTCTTCAGGCAGCTAAATCCTCTTGTGAATCTGAGCCTTAACCTTTTCATGTCTCTCTCATCGCCTGTAAAGTGAGGGTGATAATTTCTACCTCAAAAAGCTTATTAATGGTTAGAAATTATAGTTGGGTTAAGGACTATTATTAGGATTAAGGATCCCAAGGCAATTTCTGTGAGAAGGTGGTAGCTTTGCATTTAAATAATTTCATTTTGAACTGTCCTTTCCATCTGGTGTTCCTGTTGCTGTTTTTCCCTTTCTCTGAACCATTCAGCAGTGACACAGCAGTCTGCTGAATGATCATTTCTTCGTTCCACCCTAGAGCTGGATGCACTTTGTGGAAGCTAAGTCATTTCTGAACACTTGTTCACAAACAGCCCAAGCTCTGGTATAGAGAAGCACTTAATTTAAAACTAAAATGGTATTGTACTGAGAAAAAAATCAAAATTCCCTGACATGTAGTAGGTTACAGCTTGAAAGCAGAGGTTCAGGTTTCAGGGTAGCCCACTCATAGTAGCATCAGAGATTTCCATTAGGGTAATCTTTGGGGAAAAAATAATTCCACCCTCTCAAAATCTGAGTCCAAACATTAGTGACATGCACGTTTGAATACATTGCATATATACATTTCAAGTCTTAAAAATATTTTAACAATAAACATTGTATTTTAAGACTCAACCTGTAATCTCCTTGTGCTACCACTCTGCTGCAGAGGCCAGGCATCCCACAGCATCTCATCTTCCTGTGCTGTAATTATTGTCTCCACCCAAGTTCATAAGAATTTTATAGTGGTTACTGCAGCAGCTCCACTTATAGTTAGAGGCTGCTTAGCTTTTCCATTAAAAGGTCTTCCCCCCATCCCAGTCTTTTAGTGCTTTAATCCATTTTGCAAACTTGATCTGCAGGCTTTCAGTCTAAGAAATTTAGTTAAAACAGGTCAATTGGGTTGTCTTTCTGAACAGAATGTAAAGCCACATTTTTTTAATATTGTCACTGTTGTAACTCTGGTGCGCACACTCACACACACATCCACGTATACCACCTCCATCACAAAGCCAAAAAGCTAGTATTTACAGAGGACTAAGGAAGCTAAAGTACAAAAAATGTTCCTGCCAGACAAATTCCGACCACAACTTGAAATAGTCTCTCTTCTGAGATTAGATAATGTCACAATATAGGGGAATCCCTGGTGGTTTTGTGTGTTTGTGAATTGTTGTTGTTGGCATACAAAAGTGACTAATGTCTATGTTAACTACTGGGTGTCACCCTAAGCTGACTCTTGAAGGACACCCTGTCTTCAGAGACATTCTTCTTGCCACCTCAGCCCCAAATCTCTTGACCCCGTGCCTCTTCTCCTCAGTTCATTTACATCCTTCCCCATGTGCTCAGAGATATTATCTTCTGTGGCAGCTCCCTTCCTAATAAATGGCCACAATCATTCAGTACCCATACCTGGTATCTCCTGCTACTCAACTGCAACAGGTTTTTTTAATCTAAACAGCATAAACTGTGCTTCTGTGGCATCTATGCTGAAGCACATCCATGGGAAAAATAACATGAAGGTAGTAGAAGTAGTAACCTGAGGGAAGGAATCCAAAGGAATCCAGTTGAGACTGATGCCTTGCGTCTAACATTTTAGACATGAACGTTTCAAATGAGTGCATTTCAAATCCCAAATTTCTTAAGCAGAGAAGGGCCATCAGATGCCTCTCAGGCAAACCGTGGAGCAGCAGTATCAGCAGCCACTGCACTTTTACACACATTGTCAGGCTGTCAAGGAAGGGATTAGCACAGAGGCCCCTGCAAGGCTGGAGGAGGTGGTGGATGGTATCATCATGATAGCACATGGGACTGGGAAGTGAAACTGCTCATCAGTGCAGAAGTGAAACTGGCTACACACAAACTCTTGTCAAATTAAAATGTAAACATCTGGCCAAAAAAAAAAAAGAGAGAAAAATTGTGGTTGTTTCAGTGAGCTGAGACCCACCCTTGCAATGCTTGAGAATATGGGCGATCAGTGTTTGTGCAAGGGAGAACCACTCTTCTGAGGGCTTCAGATCAAATGCTAAACGTATTAGTTGCTACAGGAATGGATAAAAAGAAGCATTCAAGCAAATACGTGACTTTTGAATTGACGGAGGCACATTTCTGGTATGCTGGGTGCTGGTATTTTTTGTTTATTCCAGCAAGAACATATTCTCCCTTTTTTCTGAGGAAAGGAATTTGAATGTGGGTACCACTGTAGCACAGCAAAAGTAGGGAAAAGTGACTTTAGGACCTGGTACTTGCGTGGGCCTTCTCCAGTGCAAAGGGAAACGTGTAGTATATGGGACAGGTCTTGTAGCATGCCTTGTACACCTGATGACAAGATGCATGCACAAAACATTGCTGTGCATCACCAATATGTGTCTCCTGGAATTGCTGCTGAGGGCCCAAGTCAGCTTTATTTTAACATCTGTATGTTACACCAAGTATAGAACCAGCTTCTGCATTTGTTTGCTTCAATATTTCATGTCCACAGGTGGCAGACTTAGGGTTGTGTTTCTGACTTATGAAATAATACTGTCAGGGACAGTTTCCAGAAGAGTGTCAGGGACTATCCTTATCATCCAGCTAGTAGGCTTTAGGTAAAATTCAATTTTAGCACCTGCTTAGGTTGACAACATCTCTATTAATGTTACTTGATTTCTGCTAGGTAATTTTGGTTGCTTAATATAATTCCTGTGTTGCCTTAGGTTAAATGTACATACACTTCACCAAAATAACACCTTGAAATTATTTTACCCCAGACACAGCCTTCTTCTAGCCTTCTAGCTCTGGGAAGAGCAGAAGGCTCTGCTGCCCTCCACCACAGCATTTTGACTTGTTGGCCAGAAAAAAAAGCTTGGAGAATGAGCAGAGAAAGAGAAGAGAGTGCAGTGTACATCTTGATGATGTACTCCCTCAGTAGTGATGCAGGGAGCTGGGAAGGGAAAGGAAGGGGAGAAGCCAGCAACACTTCCGCAGCAGCAAGTTGCTTTTCCAGAGCTTATTGCAAAGCAAATTCAATAGTTCATAGCTGGATCCAAGTTTGCAGCAGGGCCACTTTTGGCCATTTGCATGACAACTTGGCCCCATATAAATCCAGAACAAAACACCTATTGTTTTAATGCGATGAAGATTTCATTCTGGGTAAGTAGATGCTATGTAAACACAGACATAAGAACTTCCTGGAGTGAAACACTTGACAGAAATGTTCAAAAGTATACCTTTATGCTGACCCAAGCTGGTTTGGCCGGAGGCAAGAGGGTGTATTTCCCAAATCTCCAACGTAACATACTCTTACACCTGCAAAGCATACATATAAGTACAGAAACAGGTCCGTTGCCTGTGCAACTGATTTGCATGGGCAGTTCTTGCATTTCTTTGGGCAATCACCCCAATTTGCTGACATCTCCCCATGTTTGCATTTATCTCTTTGGACCATTGGTTTGTGGCAGTCAGAATTTGTAAACCATTTACAGCGTGGTAGCAGATGAGGTAAATAACAGTTTTTTCTTATACTTAAATTCAGTGGTATCTGTGGTGCTGGTGGTAAACAAATTATGTTATTTTTTTGATGCCACTTACTCAGCTGTAGCTTTTTTCCGATGAAATAGCCACTGGACCAAACATAAGAGGCAAAGTTATATTCTGACTGTGTGAAACTGTCACCAGGGGCAGGAGAAAAGAGTCACCATCTAAGCACAAAATTTGAACTTGTGCAGGCTTTTCTAAATAGGACATGCAACTTGAACACCTACAAAATATTTCATTTGTATGATGAGCAGCAGTTAACTAATAAAGGGTCAAGTTATGTTGGCCTTTCTTGTCCTATTGATCACAATTGGAGTATTTAGGGGCTTAAGTGATAAGAATGGCAAAGTTTGGCCCCAATATATGATAGTCAACATTTCAGAATGATTATGCAAGCTTGTGTGTGTTACATCCTGCCCAGAGATACAATCAGATATGTTATTAAAATGCAGTAGACAACTTCATTTTGGTAGATACCCAGGAAGATGTTGTGAGAAATTGTAAAGATGTATAAAATTGATCATTTAGCATGGTTTAATAAAAGTAAGTACATAAGCACTAAAAAGTAGAAGCTGGATTAAAAAGTATCATAGTCTTTCTTGCTAGAACCTGGAAGTACCTCACTAATATAATAGAAATGTCTGTAATAGAATTTATATTGCATTTCTGTATTACATTTCATATTTTTCCATCCATACCTTTTGTCCTTGTCAGCACAAACATTCTTGGTTCCTTTCCTGTTTTTCTTCTTCTTCTTTTTATCTAATAATTTACTGTAACAATAAAAACAAAAAACCCCAACTCTAGTGACATACCTGTTATCATCAGAATAAATCCTCAAAACAAAAGATAGTAATTGTAACCATATCATCTGTTGTCCTCTGTTTCCTCCCCAACTCCATAGGCAAACTTCTAAAGCTTTAACTCCATTTTTTTCTGCCCTCATTTGGATAAAACTTCATTAATAGAATCAATGGCTCTTTTTGCCTGAGAAAGAGGTGCATTAAAATTGACAGGTTCAAGATATGGACTCTCTTCCCTAAAGCATGTCTGTTCTTACCCCCCTTTGCGTCTGCTCATGCAGTCACTTTTGTTTTAAGTGGGCCTTCCCATCCCCAGATCCATCTGATCATGACACTGCTCAGGGATGACTAAAGCAGCACACAGGAGCTTCATGTGACCATGCTGTCACTTGGGATTAATTTTTTCCCCCTTGGTTCCTCTCAAACATTCCCAGGGGCCATAGCTTACAAGCCTATTGCTCCCTCTAGAGCCCTTCAGTGCTGCTCTGAGGTACCACTTAAATAATCTCTCATCATGCTAGATGTGAGCTCACTGCTCGTTTTGCTTCCAGCTTCTGTCAGATTGAGATGCAGACTGAATGCAGTTCCTGTATTGCAATTTAGAGCACGGTCACAACACTTTTAGATGCTTGAGTCTTGTAGGATGACCTTCACCTTTTGCTGGTCCAGGAACAGTACTGCTGAGCAGGTGCTGGCGGACAATACTATGCTTTGTGCTTTCTCTCAAGTTCTTGCAGATGTGTGCAGCATCAGGGGATCTCATGAGCAATCCTATGAATTCATGAGCTGGGGACAACTGGTTTAATCCATCTGACTTCAGCTGTCAAATCAACAGCAACTCTTGAAGGCACTTTTGATAGTACAGTCTTTAGCAAACCCATCAACAGAGTCTCTGGATATCATTTCAAAAGCCTGTATTGTATTTTGGCCAGAAATGCTACTGTTTCCATTATTTTTTCTGGAAGGTTTCTGACCTTAATGCTCTTACAAAAATAAACATTACCAAGTGATTTTTCCTATCCTAGCTGTGAGAGAAGGTTTGGTGGAAGCACTGAATCTTGTGCTCTGCCCTTACACATATGAGAGTATGCTTGATGTCTGTGGGAAGGGTTTCCAAGGGCAGAGCCCTGTCCCATATCTGGAGAATTTAATCCTTGTGCTCATAAGGTGCTATGTGCCTAATATTAGGAACTGCCAGGGATACTTACACAGAGAGCAATAGTCTCTGAAGTGTCTCTTGCAACCCAGTGAGGTACAGCTTGACACTGATACCACCCATTAGCCTTTTCACCATCGGCACAGTCCCACGATGACACAGTAGCGATTGGCTTCAGTATACTGAGGCATGCATCAGAGACCCAAGCTACTTTGTGTATGTTTTTCTGTAGATTTATGGGACTGTTTAACCCAGAGGGTCTCAGATTTTGATGTTAGCTAATGGAGGGCTATGTGCTGGCTTTCTGTGATTGCTAGGACATCATCAAGTTGTCATCACGACTATTGGAGGCATCCGAACCAGGCCAATGTTTCCGAATGCCTTCTTAGGGTGTTTGATTCCTCTCTATGGTCACTGGAGAGGTCAGTCTATGAGTTAGACTGTCTGACTCACTTTTGATGACACTCGCCCCTTTCTGAGTTGAGCAGAGACACAAAGTGCTCAATACCTTCTACCAATAGTCAGGAGGTCCACTTACTTAGGCATTGAAAACCAGGGTATCTAATACAGGCTCCAGCACTAGGGAGTCTGAATACAGCCTCCACTGACTAATCTGGTTTTATTTCCACCACTTTAGTCTTCTGCATGTTGCATATATATGTGTGGATGTATGTGCATGCACTTGTGTGTATTATACAAGTGTATGTTGAAAATGAAAACATGTATCATGGCTATATCATAATACATAAAAGCAAGAAGAAGACATTTATAGTCCTGCTGTCATCCCAAAACAGATATATCAGTAAAACTCCAATTTCACTGTCAATACCTCCAATCTATATCTACCTTTGTCAACCAGATACATAAATGAAGAGGCTATGAATAAAAGTGATAAAACCACTTAATAAAGCTGAATGTAAAAGAAACAGAATAACCAGAGGAAAAACACAACCAGAATTATTGGTAAGCAGCAATGAGTGACACGTAGGTTTATGGTTATATAGTCCTGTGGTTAACCAGTATGTGGTTAATGAATAGTCTTCTGTCAACAAAAAGTAAGCTAAGTATCTTCCTGCTTTTGCCAGCTTGTGTCACAACCTTATACAGGCTTTGAGATCTAGTCTGTTCTGTAGCAAATCTTGAAAGTAACCTCACCTCCCTTTTCTTCATTTTGGTCTTGTAGACTGGTAATGTGGCCACATTTTACTACATTTCACTACTGTTACAATTTATTTTCTGCATTCTTTTCTATCTGGAAAATCTGTAAGAGGCTTCTAAAGAAATAAATTGACTACATACAGAACAGCAGGATCACCTTGCCAAATGCACCCACAGTTGTAAAAACAAACAAACAAACAAACACCAAAACCAGGAAACAAGATGGAAATACTACTGATTAGTAGAGAGAATAAAGTATATTTTAAAAGACTTTCAGTCTTTGTGATATAGATATATATAATGATACAGGGAAGCTTTTTGGAAAGAAGGAAGATCTACAGGTGCCTTTCTGGTATTTTTTAAGCGTAATGCTATGGGTGATAAAGCTGTTTAGAAGAAAGTTTATTGAACTTTATTACTGATGTCTCATAGAAAGATCTGTTGTGCTGGTGGAGAAAGAGTAACAAAGCTTCAAACCTTTATCATGTCATTTGGTATTTAAAGAATGTCAAGAACACAGCCATCCTTGGTCTGGGTAGATGTAGCACCCAAGAGTTGAGGGCCAAAAGCAGGGATCTGAAATGACTTTTGCTTCTGTTGAAATTCTTTCTATCTGAGGGACTGCTTTCTAGAGAGGATGTGGATGTGGGGCAACATTGGCCTGGGATTTGTGAGGCTTGTGTTTTAGCTTCTGTTTTGTAAGGGCTGTGATTCAGGTTTATAGTTGGATTTAGTTGCAACATCCAAAGTGGTAAGCATTGCTGGCCACAGGCTTCCTGTGAGATTGTGGCCAAGACACTTTTATCTCCCCACAGTTCCTCATCCGTAGACTGAGAAGAATACCTCCCTAATTCACAGGGATGTGATGAGGACAGTTTCCAGTAACAGCTCTGTATGTGTGCTCGCCGTGATGTTGATACAGACCATTAGTACCAAAGTAGGAACTGCATTAAAAGAAGTATTGAATTGCAAGTGAATGTGCATAGGGAGGAGGGAAATATTGCTGCTAGGAGCAGGCATTCATATTTACATTTACATTTAAATTTATATTTATTTATATAGACAAACGAAGCAGACAATAAAAATGGAAACTCTTAGAAGGGAATAAACTCAGGAGGGCTGGAGCCAGGTGGTAAAATGAAGCAGGCAGATCTGTATGGGAAAGGTCGCACAGCATGTGCCCAAAGGAGGAGAACCTCAATTTTCTTACAACAGTTCCTGTTTATCTAACTTAAGGTGATGTCCCTTGATGTCTCTTACTGATAACAAAGATTCCTGTCAATATCTGTGTCCTCCATGATGCTGAGATAACTATGCTAAACCTGCTGACAGGCAATGTTTTTATTGTTGCAGGCTGAAGCCATAATGAATGCATATATGAGGTCTATCAAAGTTGCAGAAAGTGTTTGTTATTTTAAAAATACCTGAAGAAAATGCTGGCATTGGCCAAAAGCAAATCCAGGAGTAGCAGGATCTGAAGGGCATATGAAACCCTCCCCAGCAGCCATCAAAACAAGTACTTTTCCCAACTTAGAGCCGGGGCATGCACGTAACAGTTTTGAAAAGATCTTCACAGTTTTCTTACTGAATAGGCATAAGGCTCAGCTATGTCTTCATAAAATGTTTTAATTCTCTGTGGACAAGCTGTAGGGAATATTTCATTTTTCCCCTTCTCTTGTTTCTTGTCATTGCAGTAGCAGATTATTTTTAAAGGGTTCTGTTTTGCAATATGGAATTGATCTAATGCTAACTTCAACTACAAAGCGTGGGATTTCACGATCCACATAGGGGATCTGAGCGTTATTGATCAGATTCTTGTGGCAATTTTGAAAGAGTCAGACACAATTTCTAAGCCTCCCTGAACTAACTCCCTTTAGAAAGTACAGATAGCATACCAGCAGTCATGTAGATCAGATAAACTTTAGCTGTTAGGGGTAACCCCCTTTTTTTACAAACAAAGTATAGATCATTTAAATATAAATTAATTTTTTTCCAAAAGCTTTGAGCAGTTGCCACAGAGGGAATGTATCCAGCACTAAGTAGTTGTGAGGTTATACAATCTGCTCTCTGGGCACATATTTATCTTGAGATACAGACAGCTAAAGTGTTTTAGTGCCATTTAGTGTGTTCAAGTGCTATCTGAAATGAGGAGTACGCGTTTTCTCAACACATATGCTCAGTAACATTTTTTTTCCTGTTACAGGGAAAAGCTTCACGCTGACTATCACGGTCTTCACAAATCCACCACAAGTAGCCACATACCACAGAGCCATCAAGATAACAGTGGATGGACCTCGTGAACCCAGAAGTAAGTGAGCTATGGACAGCATTTGCAGAAGGCCAAGTTGACAGTTTAGTATAGGGGTTTATCGTCAACCTCATTAAACACAGCAATATCCAATGCATGTGGAACAGTGTGTATGTTTTAAGCCAAGGCTATCCTATGAATGGTTTTAATTATGCCTTCCTGAAGCCTCATTTTTCATGGGTCTCCAGCTGTTTTAGAGTATGACTTGCACTGCATTGATAAAGTATCTACCCAAGGATGACTTGGATTATACCCAAAAGCTGACAGAAGGGATGCTAGTAAAAGGTAGGCAGTGTATACCTTATGCATAATTTCTTGCTAGTCTTGCCATTCAGATGCTAAGAGGATTTTAAAGCATTGGTTTCCAATATGTCATTAATCTAACTTTTCAAGCTTAACCACCCTGCAAAAAGAAATGAATGCCTGAGAAGGGGCACCTGGCTGCTGCCTTGGGGAGTTCACTGTATCTCATGCTGTCATATAGCTTAGGAGCCCCCTTTTTCATGGACAGCCAATCTTTCCTCTTTATTTTTCTTTCTTTTTTCAAGAATTAATTACAAGAAGGAGAGGATTGGTTTGATACCTCCAGGGGAATACCCACACCTTTCACACAGGCAGTTGTTTTGTTCGGGTGGCAAGGGCAGGCTGTTTTTTCTGTGAGGTGAAGAGAGGGTGGAGCAGATCTGCAGGTATAGATGCTTCTGCAGCACATGTGCTGCTTGTTTCCGGAGGCAATCGTTAACCTCAGTCACTAGCCCGAATGGGGCATTTTCATACTTTTATCAAAATGCCCTGATGTAAATTGAGGTTTGTGGTTAGTTTCTTGCACTCCTCCCGCAAGCTTGGCAGAAGTTCTGGCTATTGCTTAAGTGGAATTGTCCTGAGAGAAGAGAACAGCAGGATTCAAACACCCACTAGGGAATGAGACTTGCAGCTCAGTGTTGCTAAACTGGGTGGAGGAAGAAAAGAAAGGTTTGAAACTTCAACTTAAATGGCTTAGAAAACTCATGTCTTGCCTGTGTAAGGCATCTCGAGCCTTAATTTGTCTGAGTTGCATCACAATACTGCATGCATTTAGTGGAAAAATCTGACCTGTATTTTTTGGATTTGAGGCCAGACTTTTAAACAAATATGGCTGTCAGGGTAAGGCTTCTTATTTAGTTTGTTGGGGTTTTTTTGAAAAATTGTTGTTGAACTGTCCCTGAAAAATATTCCCAGTGAACCAGGCAGCTGCGCACATAAAAAAGGTATTTGTATATGTAAGTTCCAGATTTGAATATGCAATTACCTGGGCATGTTCATAGTTTGCAGACAACAAATAAGCTTTAGTTTTTTCAATATGAGTCTGCTAGAATAGTAAGAAACAAAATCATCCTGCAGGCATGCCTATTGTTTTAAATCAATTCTTCAGTTGGTAGAATAGTTAATATTTAATAAGATCCTATATTTTTGAAAGGAAGCAGAGATACAATACATACTGAAGCAACATATGTAACTTACCAACTCAAATGTATGTAACAGTTGTAAATAATTTCACTTTGTCATAGGCAAATCAGCTGCATAGTGGAGGAAGCTTTATGCATGTCTGGAGAAGAGGTCAGGCTCTCCCCTCAGTAGGAATGCACAACTCCTTTTATCGCTAAGTCATTCATGACACAGCATAGATGGGATTATGCTCCTTTCATTTTGAAATGGGCTGCAAAGTTCTTCAATTTGACTTCTCAACAAGGGTTTCTGAATCACAGCAGCTGTTGCCATCAGTCTCATATCTCTTCTCCTCTTTATATGTTTGACTGAGGTATGGATTGGCCTGAAGAGATACACTACAGGCTGTGAAGGAAAATAGAAGTGGTATCTTATTCATCCTCCATTCAGAGACAATTCTGATGGGTTTGGCCTGTATATTTTTTTTTCTATGCTCTCGCTTAGTGGGTGTATCCTGTTTTGCATTGGTTCAATTACATCAGTTGTGTGTGTAGCCTATACAAAAATACATTGCAGGGCTGTTATCTGCACAAACTCATATACAAGATTTGAGGTTAGACATATCAAAACATGCATGCTGTGTACTGAAAGGATTTAAAATTATGTTGGCTTTCTTGTATTGAGACTATAATCAAAACAAAAATTGCTAGATTAGAGTGTTTCTAGTTTAAGTAATCGATATTTGGGAATGTTCATGCCTACAGATCCATGACTCACTTGCTCACTTGAGCTAAAGAAATTACAGAAATACTGAGGCGTATTTTCTAAGATGTCCTGATTCAAAAGAAATCTGTGGAAGACAGTAATGGGAACAAAATTAGATACTGCTGTCTTACAGAAACATAGAAAAAACATGCTGAAGTCCAAAACCAACTCCAGCAACAGTTTTCAATTCATTTACTTTATGTTTATAACAGTTCTCAGACAGTCTGAATCCTAGTGAGTGCCTGCATTCCCTGTGAAAATGCTGGAAGGAAAGGGGCCATTTCTGAGGGTGGAGGCTGTCAGAGACAAAAGTCAGAACTTCACATCAGGACAATTTTTAGTTAGCTTTACAGGACACAGAAAGACTTTTTTTTTTTAAAAGAAAGCTTTAAGATTGATTAGCCTAAGAAATAACAGAAACATTTACTTTTTGTCTTCCAAGCATGTCATATCAAGAGCAGTTTCTGAGCCAGAATTAGACAGATTCTCAAAATGAGCTTTTTTTTTCTTGTGAGAGGACAGCCTCTTCAACTAGGCATGCATGGGAAAAAAACTTCAAAACATAATACAAAACAGGATTTGAAGCCATTCAGAAAACAGAAAAATACTCAAACCAAAGGCTCCAAAAGCAAATATTCAAAGCACAGACTTTTTGGCTCAATGAGGTGTGCAGAGATGTCACAATAGGGGACGATAACATGGTGTGTATTATCACGTGTGCCACCTTCACTCTGCAGAAAGGCCTGCAGACTTTGGGTTCTTGCATGTCCCATTATACATTTGGTCGTGGTTACTGTGATGTCCAGGTCTTTGCCTAGCAGCATATTTGCTGAGGTAACCACTGGATTTGCTTTTACAATTGTGGTAATTACCTGTGCACAGGACTTACACCCTGGCCCTTTTTTTGCCATTGAGTTTCTGGCTGTGCCTATTCAGATGATACTTCTCATCAAATTGTCATGACTTGTAGATGAGAGCCAAGGTGCTTAGGAATCTGGTTCTTCCTACGCTGCTTTCATTATGTATTTTTTAAATCTCTTTTGAACTTAGTATTTTATTCTCCAGCTCTGAATAAATGCTTATTTTCTTTTTTTTTATATAAAAAGAAATAATACTGCACTGTCAGGGAGAAGGGCAAGATGACCTAACCCATCATTTTCTTCTCCAACTTCTATGATTCTATGATTCATAAAGCAATTTATGTTTTTATGAGCTAAGTCTATGGGGAAAATCATTTGCAGTAACCAGATCAAGAGTAGTGCTCCTGATGAAAATACTTTTGGTTAGAAAACTTGGTAGAAATAGTATGACTCTTAAATTAAATATTTCCCTTAGGCCATTTGACCTACTGTGTACATCTGCTGAAAAATTAGGTTTCTCTTCTTTTGACTGCTTCTTTCTGTTTTTCTCATTGAATTGTTTTAACCTACATAGCTCTGAAAAATTCAGTAATGGACCAAGGGCCTGAAAATGGTGCAATTTGAAAAGGCTGCATGGATTTAGCCCAAGTGGGCCTGAAATGTTCCACATTTAAGCTGGGCATTAAATGTGATTAGCCTATATTGGATATGTGGTCTTCCCAAATAGCTTTTTGGCATCCTTATATCAAAGACCAGGATACTGAGGAGCAGAGAGAGAATAATATTGATGAGCAGGATTCAAGAAGGAGCTTAAAAAGCTTTTTAGGAATAGAAATTTCCTTTTGCCTCCTAGCAAAGCTGGGAGAGCAAGTGGGGGGTGTGGAGGGTACGCCTTTGGTCAATCACAATTAAGGACACCCTCAGACCCTGATCTGAACTGATCCTGGCTCACTTGTAAAGTTTGAAGAAAGCTCATGGCCTGTAGCTGTTCTGAAGGATATCTTCAAACACTCCCTTGCCCAACCAGAGGTCTTTTTCAGGGAATCCCCCAGGGCTGGCAGTGTTAAGTGCACCTGATTTGCTTATCCTTTCCCCTGCCCCATTCAACCTTTGCCTACAGACTTAGACACCCAGAGATGCTTCTGGGAGGAGAGTCAGCATCCCTCGTCCTGTGGCAGAAGTGAGAAAGACTCTGCACATATCAGACTGGGGAAGGATGATTCCTCTGGGAGTTTCACATCACTTCCACCTTCAGACTTTTGTGCAAGGAATAGCCAAATGGCTCTCCAAAAACCTTTTCATCTCAGTGAGATGAAATAATACTAAACGCTTTCATTTCTTGTTTGCTTTCTGCTGCGAGTGCTTCCATCTATAGGAGACTGAGATTAATATGTACCAATGAACAGTTTAGAAACCCTGAAAAAATGCATCGTTGTGTCATTGGAGTAGACCCACAATATAAATTTTTGTTATGGTTTTTCAGATACTTCCATTCACCTGGAGACTTATAGTGCCTAAAAATTACTTAGTAGAAAACGTGTGGAAAAAGCGGTGTTTACAAGTTGACTGTATAACAGAAACACAACAGGGACTCCTTCCTTTGCTAGCCCTAGCTTCATGCTCCACAGCACATCGGTATCACAACCCAGCTTTGCTAATCACTTTTTAAAAAATCTTGGCTAAGGTACTTGCCCCTGAGAGCTTCCAGTCTAAATAGACTGTGCACAGACAAAAGAAAGGGAAGGGCTGCAAGAAAAGCCGACGGTTGCGCACTGCCAGGTCTGTGCCTGTGTGTTTGTGTCCCTGTGTCCTATTGTCTGGGTGACACCGACGTGGGTGGACTAGTGCTTAAATTATGGGTGCATTCTGGGGACATTTGTCGTTGGCTTGTGCAATGGTTATGTGCAAGCATGCAGCAGCTGGAGGAAGTTACAAAACACGGCTAGCTTAAAGTCACACAACGTGACTGGATGCATTGCTGTCTCTAGATGGGTATGGTTGGTTGAGAATCGTCGTTGGTTTCCTTTCTGTGTATGTGTATCTCATTGAAGGATGGATAAAGAAGAGCAATTGAATCCATTTAAATAAAATAAGGTGATATATTATTGCGGGGGCATGCTTGCAGACCAAAGGAGCTGTTTCTGAACAGGCAGGACAGTCCTAGCAGCCCCCCAGGCAGCTAGGGAACAACAGCCTAAAATGTACGTCCTGAGGATCGGCACGTCTCCTCCCACTGTGAAAGCTGTGCATGCCACCAGCCCATTTTTCATAATGAAAGTACACAAACAGCAAAAGATCAGAGAGCAGTTTGTCCCTTTGTGACTTGTGTTTTCTGAAGAAAAGTGAAGAGTGAGGGAGAAATTGGCCTATTTCCATTATGCATGCATTTTGACACAACCAGCCTGAATTACTCCGGTGATGTAGTATTGGGCCTACTGGCTTAGCCCAGGACCGTATAGCACAGGAGCATCACATAGCATAGGACCACCTGACACTGCATGTTAAAAGTCTGGCTGCAGAACGGTACCGGAGATTGTGTGTCTGGATGCAGTCAGCTCTGCAGAGCACCCACAAGCACCTCCACATCTCTCCCATGTTTCAGAAAGACCTCTCTCTGACTCACATCCCAGCTTCTTGGCAAGTCCCTTCTCTTTCATGAGGGGATGGTGGAGCATTCCTCTTGGGGCAGGGGCAGCTCTGGGCCAGGGTTGGACCCCTCACCATGGCTGGTGGTGCTGGCATGACACCAGCCTGTTGTCTGAGGTCTCAGAGTCCCCTCACCTGACCACCCCAGGGGGCTTTCCCTGGCAGTAGAAGCCTGAAGCAAAGCCCATGCTCTCAAGCAGTTGTTTTCAACTATGAAATCATGCAGACCAGCAGGCACGCTGCCGATGAGCTGGAAAGACCAGTAAAAGCAAAGGCTGGTAGCTACTGTAATTACCCCAGTGCAGAGGTTCCAGTATAAATTGGGGAATGACCTATTAGAGAGCAGTGTAGGGGAAAGGGACCTGGGGGTCCTGGTGGACAGCAGGATGACCATGAGCCAGCACTGTGCCCTTGTGGCCAAGAAGGCCAATGGCATCCTGGGGTGGATTAGAAGGGGGGTGGTTAGTAGGTCGAGAGAGGTTCTTCTGCCCCTCTACTCTGCCCTGATGAGACCTCATCTGGAATATTGTGTCCAGTTCTGGGCCCCTCAGTTCAAGAAGGACAGGGAACTGCTGGAGAGAGTCCAGCGTAGGGCTACAAAGATGATTAAGGGAGTGGAGCATCTCCCTTATGAGGAAAGGCTGAGGGAGCTGGGTCTCTTTAGCTTGCAGAAGAGGAGACTGAGGGGAGACCTCATTAATGTTTATAAATATATAAAGGGGGAGTGTCACGAAGATGGAGCCAGGCTCTTCTCGGTGACAAACAATGATAAGACAAGGGGTAACGGGTACAAACTGGAAGACAGGAGGTTCCACTTAAATATGAGAAGAAACAACTTCTCAGTGAGGGTAACAGGACACTGGAACGGGCTGCCCAGGGAGGTTGTGGAGTCTCCTTCTCTGGAGATATTCAAAACCCTTCTGGACATGTTCCTGTGTAACCTCATCTAGGTGTTCCTGCTCCGGCAGGGGGATTGGACTAGATGATCTTTTGAGGTCCCTTCCAATCCCTGACATTCTGTGATTCTGTGATTCTGTGCAGACAAGGTCCAGGCAGAACCTACCTCATAATGACTTTAACTGGCTAGCAACTACCTGCAGGTCCTAAAAACAGTGCTTGTTTTTCTCCATCAGATGTGCAAAGAATTATGACATTTATATGAATACTCAGCACTCCCTGGTATAACAGTGATAGGAGGGATCCTTTTTGTCCTGCTCAATAGGTAGAAACTCAATAGGTTTTTAATACCAGCATCCTTGAAGTTTCATGGTGCAGTTGTTTCTTTTCCATATGGAAAAGGTGGAATAGGATTATTTTCCCTGACACTTACAGTCTCACTGCTGAGTCAGTTAGGAGAGTTGATGTTGGGTGATGTGAGGCAGGGAACGCGTCATTTTAATTCAATAAAACTGTCAAATATGTGCAATACCAAATCTTGTGTCAAGACTGCGTTTCTGGGAGTGCAGTAGCTCATATATATTTGCTTGCCTAGTTATGTGGCTGTTTTTTTAAAGATACAAAGAAATGTTGACAGGACAAGTTTCTTCCTCCCATAAAGTAGGTAAACAGGAAACCAGATTTGCTGAAGTGTGGGCTAGGAACAGCAGTAAGACTGTCTCAGTCCTATCGAAATGATTTCAACTCCTTTTTTTGAGTCACTTAATCCCACAGAGTTCTTTCCCCTCCCTCCCTCC
>VYZX01009224.1:68268-156229 GCA_013401335.1 Brachypteracias leptosomus | reverse complement strand
TATTTATTCTTTTAGTGCCTAGTGGTTGAACGGCTACAAATGGTGGTGAATATTGTGAAGTGTTTACCTATATTTGCAAGGAATATATAGATTCGGTCTAGCTCTGGTGAAATAAGTGGGCAAGTACTCTGTAACTGTGACAAAAGCAGAATGTATATTACTTCTGAAGATGCTTCCTATCAGTCAGTAGGTCTGGCTTTCTCCTGTCAACTGCAGCTACCTACAAAGAATTTGTAGTTGTTAAGATTGGTAAGCAAGTATTTGGGGGTGGCATTTTCCATAGAAATATGAAAAAAGATTGCATAGATGCCACATGTGTTTGTGTATGTAAAGAAAAGCATTAATATACAACAACCTTGCAAGTAGGTTGGCCACAGGGGATGTGACTATGCGCTGGTTCTCACTGAAGACCTTATTTCACTGACGTGCCAAGTATCCTTCCAGTGAAGTTAGTTGGTGGTGCTCTAAATCAAAGATTTCTGTATCTGGTCCTTCATTCATGTTTCTTCACTAAGGAAGGACTTTTGAACGGCAGTCATTAAACATGAGCAAGCAAAAGGTTTGAAGTGGTTGCTGGGGATTGCATGAGCTGGGGAAGAATGGATTTGTAGTTGAAACCCTGCAGCGGAGCTGCCTACTGTGGTTTTAAGGATGTCATATAGCCCTACCCTTCCAAGAAAGAGGTTAGCTAGCAAAGCTGGGCTATTGCAGCATCAGTCAGCAATCCCGCTGTCCCTCCAGGGTTGGCCACCAAATGCCTACCACACTGCTGGCAGACAGGAAAGTCTCCTTCAAAGATGTGCTTGCAGGGCAGCAGGACCCAACTGCACACAACTTCTGCAACCTGCTTCCTTCACCTTGCTCTCCACAGGAGGTGGGAGAGAGGGTCTGCTCTTGCTCAAGCTCTAAGGGAGCTGGGAGAAGGGGGAGGGAAGCTTTCACTTTGCAGGGCATAGTCAGGTGTTCCCATTCACCAAACAAGCTTTTGGCAGTGCAGGACCTTTTCTGAAGCCTTTGTTTTTGAGAATCTGCCTTACTTAAGGGGTTACCAAAGCAACACACATCTAAAAGAAAGGCTGCATGAAACTGTGTGGCAACTTCAGTGAACAGGCCTGTTGTCTCCTTGGAATATAACTGAAAAGGGTAAAAATTAATCTCCACTGCAGTCCCTCCCAGCTTCACCTGCTGTGGATTCTCAGAAGATGCAGCAGTCTCCGCCTTTCAGGCCCATATGAAAATACTGCAGGCTTTTGCTTCATCCTTTGTCACCTGTTGTGAAGAATGCAAAAAGGACTTGAGCTCTGCATCTCCATTTGTGCCCTTGATCTTTTCTTGTCTGCTGCAGTTGGGAATTGTAATGAGTAAATGCATTTTCTATTAGTGTAAATGACAGAACTTGGTCAGTCTGTCCCTGTATTAGTGCTGCACGGGTCCGTGCAAAGCCTGAGGGAGAGTGTGCTTGGGAGAGGCCTTCTCAACTCTGCTTCTGAATCGTAAGAGAAGGAGTTGTCTCTTGTGTGAGTGTGCTTGTTAATAACTCAGAAACATCCCAAAGAGAGGGAAGGATGGAAACTTGTCCCTTGCCTTCTTTAATCACAGGATGTATAAGGAACAGCCTGTAAAAATGGGAGGAGACATGAGAAAGAATTTAACCAGCCATAAATGAAAAGTTGATTTCTTTTTTTTTTATAGTACCTGACCTTTATTCTACCTTTGCAGAACACTGTAGTTCGAGTCCATTAAGCACAGGCTGACCAGTCCAGAAAAGCCAGGCTGTGTCATAACCTTAGCACATAAAGCTGAAGAAAAATTTAGGCGACAGTGTTGATTTAATTATTAAGGATTCTGTTTGTCTGAGTCTGTCTGCCTCTCCTACCTACACCCTGCATTATGGGCTGTTCTTCATTACCTGCTCTACCTATCTTCGCAATCTAGCCGCAAACAGTTTTGGTTGACCACACCACTTCCCTCTTGAAAGTTAATACTGTTTGACTCATTCTGTACTGCTAACACCAAGCCAAAGAAAACAAGCCAAAGAATAACCTGCTTGTATGCAGTTTGGAAACTTCTCAGAGGCCCTGCTTTCAAAATGCTATACAGTAGCTTACTATATCTCTCTGCAGCTGCAAAGAAAATGAGGAAAGCAAAAAATGGTTCAAGAACCTAAAATAAAGACTAGGCAGAACCACATGAAATTTATGAGCTTTCAATGAACTGCAGTCCTGTGTAGGCACAATGGAGCATTAGTACAGAGGAGGGACTGCTTAGTAACCTACAGATTAAATATTCAGATTTGTTTCTTTGGAAAACAGGTATTTTCATCTATTGTGTGGAAATACCAGTCACCAAACTTGGTAAAAGCAAAGGTCTTTAGTTCAAGGGAAGCATGTAGCCTGGCTGTATACTTTTTTTTGGACAGGAGCAAAGTTTTTTACAAGTCGTTGAAGTCTGAATGGTCAGTATCCTTGGGGAGTAAATTTACTTTTGTGTTGCCAAATTTTCCTAGTTTACATAAAGAGTGAGCCACAGGATTTGACCTTTAAGTTACAGGTCCCTTGTTCAACTCTGCCGAAGCTGAATGATGGAGACCTTTTACTGTCTAGAGATATTTCAGTGGACTGATGAAATAGGTTTCTGTTTAAGTTATTTCTCTGACCTCTGATATCACGATGTTTGTGCAACTCACTTTCCCATTCTTTTGTCCTCTTGGAGGACACTGCAAAGGTGGCAAATGCTGTCATCCCTTGCTTTTCCCACTCAGACTGGGGGAGGGGGTCCAGATTCATCCCACCTAAGCTTACATATTTGATTAAGGTGCCTGAATTAGGAGCCTGGTCCCCTGTATTCAGCAGAGAGACAACCTTCTCCCAAGAGCTGCTCAAATGGCGACTCAGTCTGTGCTGTCTGAACAGTCTGTGCTGTCTGTGTTTCTGCAGCTTTTCTTTGGATGGTTGTGCCTTTTTGAGCCTATGTTTTTCTTGTTTGCTTGCTGAGTTGTTGGTTGGCTGGTGGTGTCTCATTCTGCACCTACTCTTTCATACATATCTTCAACTATGATGTCTCAGCCCATTGCTGGAGGGAATTCTTATGGTGGTTTGTACGTGTGGGAAGATGCAAACTATAAAGAAACAAAAGAGGCTTTTGGCAATGTGATGCTTAAGTTGGGAGTCATTCAAACTTTGTCAAGGAGTCAGTATTTTTAAAGTATATACATTGACATGGGGGAAAGGGAAAAGAAAGCAAAGGGTATAATTTTACAGACTAATTTAACTTTCATTAACAACTTCTGCCCTCCAAACTCCTAACATTTGATTCCTTTACTTCTACTTCACTGTGATGACCTAATTCCTGGGGTGAACCTACAGAATAATTACACTTCCACAACAGAAAGAGAGGATGCACGTATGTCGGATTCATCGGAAGTTTTGGTGGATCCATAGCAAGCAAAATAATAGTGTTTTAAGTGGAAATAATGTTTATTCATTGCTATTTGTTAGTACAGCACCAGCCTCACCAGCAGAGCTGGGGGGAGAGGAAGCATATTTCCTGCCTCGCAAAAATTGTCAAGATTGCTTTTTCTGGCTGTGGTACCTCAGGGTAGACGTGAGGCTTTTCGTATGTTCATTAGGAGGCAGGGAGAGAGCTGGAGGGACCCAGCCCAGAGCAGCCTGCGGTCTCACAGTCAGCATGCTAGCTGGAGCAAGGGAGACTGGCAGCCTCTGCTTGTCCTTTTTCCTGGGGACATTCCCCACTGGAGCTTTCCCAACACAGCTGGAGAGTGAATCAGTGACAAAAAAGGCTCTCAGTCTGCAGTTAGAGCACCTACCTGGAAAACAGGAAATCAAAGTTTGTTTTCTAGTATAGGCCAGGTAAGAGGGGCTTGATCCCGACTCTCTCGCCTGCTCTCATTCGTTCCAGGGCAAGACTCCCTCTCATTGCAAATTCTGCTCTACCTATAGTATCTGTTTGTGTGATTTTTTTTAAAAAAACACTGATTTAAAAAAGAAGATATAAGAAAAAAATTATTGCCAAAATATTTTTTAACTACTGTTAAAATATGTAGGAAAAAAATGCACCAGCTGCTCAGGGTGCATGTCGTTATAGCAGGGCAACTAACACCCCATCAGTGGTGCAAGAAGCTACCTTGAGTTTTCCCCAGGCAAAGCGGGAAGTTACCAGAGGGCAGGGAACCTGCTGAGGAAATCTTTGTTCACCTTCTTGGTGTCAGTGGACCTCTGTTCAACACACAGCCAAATTGGATCACCTGGTGGAAAAATTAAATGCTCAGCAAAGGATCGTACCTGAAACATGTAGTCTGTCTGCAGTTACTTGGAGTAACGAGCAGATTTTTCCATAGAGACACAGAGAGGGTGAGGTTTGCCAGGGAGCTGATAGGAGAAGCACATCACTTCCAAGTGTTAGCCAGTCTCTGCTTGGCATTGCTCAGCAATCTGCTTCTGAAGGACAGCTGGATGTCAGCCTGGTCATCGAATCACGTAATATCCAGCCTCATTCATATGTTTCCTAGAACCTTGTGCCTACAGTCAGGCCAAGTCTGATGACCAACACTGTCTCTGCTGGTAATTACAGACACGGCACAAAAGTGTTAAGCATAATATCCTGTCTACCACGATGTTTCTTCTGTCTGGAAAGAAGGCTTGCATTGTACCGTGCTTAAGAAAAACAGAAAAAAAAAAAAAAATTGCTGATGAGTCTACTCATAGCTCTGACTATCATCACCATTATTTTTCCTCACCACAGCAATAACATTTTTAACTGAGGAAAGAGAAAACATCCTGCAGTGTGTCTAATTTCTTTTTAGGAACTTTTTACATTGTATTTTTAGCACTGTACAAGAGATTGGTGAGCTCTGATGTTGTCCCATACTCATTCTTCTAATGCCTGAGTGCATTATAAGTCTTTTTGAAGTGATAGAGGCTAGAGAGGAAACCACTCTACAGATTGGTTTTATTTTCAAGCGTGATTTCCTAGAGCCCCTTGGGCTGCCATGGCTAGTGCCTTACACTAAGCATGTGCATACATCTCTGCAGGATCAGGTCAGGTCTGTTTGAAAACATACCAAATGGTGTTCTAGAAAAGTTATACTACTTGCTTTTTCTGTGCAGATAGGGAAAAAGAATGTGCAAAGTATCTCCTATCTGGGATATATGGCACATAGAAAAATATTACTGGTTTATGCATTTAAAGCACTATTTCTATTGTTAGCCAAAAAAAAAAAGATTTTTTTGTGAGGACGATAGATAATTTTCAAGCATTTGCATTTCCTAGCTTGCTAGTAATATAGAAGCACTGTAATTCACTTCTGTTTACAAGAATATGTAATTTTTGCTCTAAAGGTAGCGTGCTCACTTCCTAGAATAATGTGAATGAGTGTATTTTTTTCTCATCCTTCACTATGTACAAAATAATTGGATTTATTTTAGCTCCATGGCACAAAACAATGTTTACCACTTTATCAACTGGACACAATGAAATGTGGCTTATTTTCTACCCCACTAGAGCCAAACCAAAGCCCTGAATTCAAACATCCCTGAAAAGAGGAGATGCTTGGATCAAGGTCCAATGTGGTTCCAAAGCAGTCAGCTTTCATAAAACCAGAGCACCAGGTCTCATCAGCCACTCCCTGCTTCAGCAAAGCCTGGCTAGATATTTTAGTTTCCTGTGTATAATCCACTTTTTGGGTGTGAAAAGTACCTGGGAAAAGGGGGTCAGAGGAGAGAGGGGGAGATATTCCACTCCCCTCAGTGAGAAAGGGCTCCTCTTAATTCCCCTTTATACTATCTCCATGGAAATACTACCTGCTGATTTGAGGCAGAAAACTTGTGGATAATACACATAAAAACCTGTAGTGTTTCTGCTGGGGTCTGCCTCTGGCCAGGATGCTCAGCAGCTGCGAGCCAGGGAGTTTCCGTCAGACACCTGGTCCCCCAAGCCCAAACCTTCTGTGGACATTAGTACCTCCCAAAGCACCAGCTCCAAAGTCAGATGTGCGAGTGAATGAGAGCAAGTGACAAAAGAGTGTCCTCATACTGTGACTTGATTAAGAGAAAAAAAAAATGGCCAGTAATCCATTCCGGCAGTGTTTACTTGTAAAATGGTCCTGACTATCCACAGGAATTTCAGTAGCTTTAGCTGGCAGAATGAGAGTATCAATGCCTTTCTTTAGTCTCTATTTTACTTGCTTCTTCCCCTCTGAACCTGAAAGGCAAGTAGTGGCACTTTTAAAAACTAGGTGAAAAGGAAGGTAATGGGAGACCTGTTCCTTTTTCTGCACCTGGAGGCAGCCAGGAGCGCTGCTGTCATCTCCATGGGGCCAGCTGCGGTGTGAAACCCAGACTGAGCAACCATCCCCAGTGAGTGCCTGATGTGTCCAAACCAGGGGCTGCCAAGGCACTTTGTTCTTGTCGTTTCTGCATCCAGAGCCCCAACCAGATGGCTGCAGTCCAAGCTGAGTGCTCCACGGTCTCTTAAAGTCTATAAAACTGTGCTTACCTTGCACTAAGTGGGAAAGCATTTTCATGTTGTTTTGCTGTAAAAGTATCGGAAAAGCTAATGTTTTCTCTGCCCTCCTTGTTTAATATTCAGCATAAAAATATCTGCCTGACCTCACTGAGGCAGTATTTGAAAGGAATAAAGAAAAAAAAGTCCAAAAGCCCCAAGACCCCGTAGTTTAGCTAAGTAGGCTGGATGTCCTATTTATTCCAGTGTCTCAAACACTGACCCTGCAACCCAAGTTGAAAAAATGCTGCCCGTTTCTTTCCTCTGCTAGTACCTGCAAATTGATACTTGTCAAAAACTATGGGGACATGGGGAGGGAAAGAGAAGAGCGGTGCCTTCTTGTGGCAAACTGTCTCTCTCTGCAAGCTCTGGGCCAAGGTCTTCTTGAAGGTCTTCTTCAACACCTGAATGGTTGATTGACTTTCATAAGGTTCCTTCTGATTTGCAAAAGTGGCAGATCCTCATGGCCAAACTGCCAGCTCAGCAGAGCTGCACCAGTTTCCAAGCACCTTCTTGCTGCTCTTTTTCATTCTGCATCATGCTGCTTTCCTGGAAAGGGGAAGCCTGGGCTTGTGGTCACCACGCTGAGATGGAAGGTGAGCGTCTGCCACAGGGTCACTGCCTGATCACGGACAAGTCATCTCATTTCTCTGTCATTCAGTTTTCCATCTATAAAAGGGGGATAATCATAGTCCCGGGCTTTACAGGGGTGAACTGAGGAGAACTTGCCTGCTCTTTAAGCAAAGTGTTTAGAGAGTAACTTCAAAGCAAAGCTCATAAACACGAAAATACAAGTCACCCTAGCAAAGCTCTGCCTATGTATTTATAGTGGCTTGGGAAAATGATTTATATTTGTCACATTTTTCTGACATGGTTCTTCACTTTCTTGCTGCAGAGCTTCACGCAAAACAGGTTCTCTGTGTTGTTACCTGCAGCAGTCAGCAAAGGAGAAAAGGTTAAATAGCTGATTGGGGGTAGGGGTGGAAACAGCCACTTTTGGAGGTGCATCTTTAGGTAGCAATTGCCTGGCCTTGATTCTAGGTCATTCCTACCAAAAATTCCAACCTATGAATGAAAACAACAGCAGAGTTCCCCTGAGAAGGAACCTGTTGGCGCTGGTCTTTCTTCCCTGAATGCATTGATACGAGTGGAATTTCCACAAACCCAAGGGATGAGACAGATCTTGGGTGTGCCTATGTACCACTGGTACCCCCAGGCTACAGTGGAGGCCCTGTGCAGGAGGCTGCCAGCTGAGACATTCCCGTTCAACGCCCAGAATTCAGCAGGATGACCTGGGGCAGCACCAGGCTGGGTGGGGAGGTCCAGGAGTTTTACTTGGTGGATGTGCGGTGCAAAGACAGGCAGAGATACTCCCATCAGCTCAGAGGAGCTGGCCTGGGAACGGGGTGCCCTGCAGTGACCTTGGGAGGATGCTCTGCCTGGAATAATTTGCCCTGCTCACTGCCTGCTCGCTGGTTTGTTGGGAGCGAGCTCAGGTTTGCCTGCCCTGTCTGGCGTCATGTGCCAGCCTAACACAAGGGTAGTGCCTGAGCTAGAGTCAAAGCAGGAAAATTAAATCCTGCCTCAGCAGCCTTAATGCGGCTCTTGTGGCTTCAGAGGAACTGCTCACCTCCATGAAGTGCTGCTAGCACACGGGCTTATGCTACCAGGACTCTTGGTTTTGTGCCAGGCAGACAAAAATTCTGATGCTGGGAGGGTGACACCAGGGAGGTAGGAGAAGAAGGCAGGGTAGCAGGAGCTCAAACTTGGCGTTGGTGCACTCACTTAAAAGCAGAAGATGTCTGAGCAGAATTTGAAATTAGGAGTAAAGTACATCAGGGGGATGGATTTGGAAGGATCTGGCTCTTTGCAAGTCCTGGGTTCAGCCTGCTGAAGCTCAAAATAATCCAAATGTATGAGGTATTTTACACATATTGCATGACTCTGCGTGTTTGCATTCAAGTCCAGGGTCAGGAGCCCAAGGCTTGAGGCAGCATCCAGCTTCACACTGCTGACAAATGAAGCATTTGCTCTTGACCAACTAGAATGTCGGGTAAAAGTCTTTTTCATCTTTCTCTACTTTTCCCCTCCTTTTTTTTTTTCTTTTTGGAAGCCCTAATGGGTCTCTTTAATGATGAAACTGCTACTCTATAATATGTCTTTTTATATTTTAATTTTTTTTCCTCCTCTTGGGATAATTTACAGTACAGTGTGAAATCTGAGACAGTTCAAGCTGTGCCAAAGGGCCTGGCAACAGGAAGAAACGCCAAGCCACTGCGATTTGGAACCATAATACAAGTTATAAAATTTAATTTTAGAAATGCAGCTACTGGGAACTGTTTTTAAATGCACATTTCCCTTTTAGTGCATAAAATGGTCCTGTGTCTTGATTGAGCTGTTAGGGTAGCTTGAAAGAGTGCTCTGTAGAGTAAGGGGCATACAGAGCTCTTCAGAGATCTTTTGCTGCTTATTCACTGATACTCAAAATCGGAATCTGAATGTTTATGTATTACATACTACGTGGATGTGTGGAATAGGGAACAGTGGATTATTTTCAGGAGTTTTGTGCCAGTCTGTTTCACTGCTGTATCTGTGAGTTGAGAGAAGACTCATCATAGGAACAGCACTGGCCACCTCCCTGTGGGGAGGATGGAGATGAAAAGAAAGCTGCAGAAAGCAATGCTTCATGACAAGAAAATTAAATCAGGAGAAGAGAGATAGCAAGTTATAGTGTTGAGCAAAAGACAAGGATAATGCCACCTTATACAAGACAACAAGTAGAAAAAAAGATGTTTAACCTCTGGGCTAGAGATCTGACATCATTGTATACCAGAGACAGTCTGCTTTGGGGCTTTCTATTGAAGGGTTGTTTTCTGTGATCTTTAAGAAGAAAAAGCCCTATTAGGGAATGGCAGAATATTCCAAAGGAAAGTTTTGATTCCACCTGGTTGGAAATGTGGCTGAACCATCCCATTTCAGACATTTCACCAAACACGTCTGCTAGGGAGGTTTCTAGTTCAGCCCCAAAGCATGGCTTCAGCAGCTTTCCAGAATAAGATACCCCACCCTTGAAGGCTATCTCATAAGACTGGAAACCAATGGACATAAAAGTGGTTTGCAAAGTTGTGATAATAGGTTAGCTCTTAGGATGGTGGAAAAGGGATTTAAAATTTCTGCTTTCATCATGCCTACCAGAGAGCAAGTGCTCCGGCAGACAAGATGTCCCTCTGTGTGCTGTCTTTGTGGTTACAGGTTGACACACAAAGGATCTCAGTGCAGAGAGTAGCCACAGGCAACAGTTAGAAATGTGTTACCTTAGTCCTTGTGCACCGCTCACTGCTATTAGCTAAAGCTTATCTTGAATCCAGTCCTGCCTGTGGCGAGATATGTCTCTGCCCTTCTAGCTGAATCTGGATGTTCCAGTGCTGTGCTGGAGCTGGGCCTCTCCAGCACCTTCCCTGTCTCCTCCCAGCCCCATGGGGCCACAGCACCAAAGCTTCAGGGGGCCGTGCTCCAAGGGCTGCCCTGGGGAGTGCTGGACTCTCTTAACTCCCATGTGGCTATGACCAAGTCTACCGTGCACTCTCCCATACTATAATGTCATCATCTACTCTCTTACAGTCATACATCTGATTGGACTTCATGTTTCTGAAGCTCCCAATGTCAACAAAGACTTGATTACTCCAATTTCAATTCTGCCAGCTTCTGGTGTTTCTTTCCTATTTCTGTCTGTAAATACATAGCAAGAGGATAAAAAAGTGGGTTTTGTTTGGGTTTGTTATTTTACAGCCTCATAATACTTGGCTAATTATTGTACCTTGTGACAATCTTGGATTGAAATTTTGAGTTATTCCAGTGCAGATTTAGCAGAGAGACTACTCAGTTTCTCCTTTTATGCATCCCTGTAGACAGTCTTCTTTTTAGAAATGCCTTTTCTCCCAGTGTGAGGTGTAAGAAGGCCCTGCAATTTTCGGTGGATCTGGTTCTTCAGACTAGGCCACATCTCGGGCTGCCTCACGATATGGTTACAATGCATGACCTGCTTGTGCCTCCTGTTCTTGCAGAGAGGTGGTTTCAGTTGCATTTCAGACAGCTGCTAACTGGTTAGTTACTTTGCCAGTGGATGAGGGGTTAAAAAAAAAAAAATTTAAAAGAAAATAAATCAACAGACCTTATGTACCAGTGAGCTTTTCTGATCTTTTTCCCCCCCCTCCCACAATAGGACATCGTCAGAAAATAGATGAGCAGACAAAGCCTGGGAGCTTGTCCTTTTCAGAGCGCCTGAGTGAACTGGAGCAGTTGCGTCGTACGGCCATGAGGGTCAGCCCACACCACCCAGCCCCCACACCCAACCCACGAGCCTCCTTGAACCACACCACTGCTTTTAACCCTCAGCCTCAGAGTCAGATTCAGGGTAAGTACCTGAAATCCTCTCACTGCTCGCCCACCTCCACCCTCACAGCTTGCAGAGCATGGGGGCTTGTAGGTGCTGCCCCGCTGTCCCTCCATCTTTTCTGACCACCTTGAATGAGTGAGAGCCTTTAACAAGTATAAGGAGGGGCTTCCTAACATATGTCTGTATTTCTAAAGACCTGACAGATTTTAAGAGGTCCATACTGTCTTGTCTTCCTGGTGTCAGTACAGGCTATGGTGCTTGTTAACTTCACCTGTACTAGAACCGTAACATCTTGAAAGCTGTTGTTTTCTTGCAAAGATACATCATGCCAGGCCTTTTTCTATGTGTAGGTGTATTTCCTGATGGATATTTTTCAATTACATTGTGCATTTGAATGAGAAAGTAGTAATGTCGATGCCTTGCTTTGACCTTTCCCAGGAAGGCAGCGGCAAAGAAAGCTTTGTGACCTGCTTTGTCCCTTGAAGACAACCTCTTAGCACTCAGACATTAATATGAGCGGGCTAGTTTGAGTGTATTTCTGTGGTAGTTATTTGAATGAAAACCTGCAAAATGGTGACTCAGGAGTCTGATTTCCTCTGAGGCTCAGGCTCAGATGGTGTCAGTGAAATCACGTCATCTAACTTGAAATCTTACCTGCCACTATTAGAGCTGAGTCTGTCCCTGCTAAAACCAGCTCTGTCCCTTGGATTAGCTGGAACTTGGCAAGCAGTTAATCAGGTCACTAAACTGTCAGCTGATATGTGTTCTACACAATGTATATCAAACTGCAGATTCATAAGGAGATGACCCTAAGGGAGGGTGTGGGACAGTATTAGTCTTAGTGAGCACTGTTTCTAATAGAGTTTCCCCTCTACTCTTCCAGCTAGAATGAAATGGCCTTAATCCAGGTTCTCTGCTGGGCTTTTGGGGAGAAATAGTTACTGCAAATCAGAATGAGCTCTTTTTCAGCATTCATTTTTAAAACTAGGGTACCCTTTGTTGCATGTAGAAAAGGTTATTGCTTATCTAAGGCAAACGGATGTTACATCCATTTATTCCCAGGGCTAGGAGGGTCTTTGGCTTAGTGAAATCTACTGCAAATCTGCCGTTGACTTTCTGAGAGCAGAAGCAGTCATTTTTGAGAAGCATGGGGAATAAATCAATGCATTGTCATGTGCCATACTGTAGAAAGAGGAGGGCAAAAAGACAGTTGGAAGGACCACCCTCCTTGGAGCCATACCAGGTCAGCTCAGGTGAAGGATCCAATCCTGCATCTCTCCCAGTCCTTGGCAGTCCCCTTGCTTAATTTTCTCATTTGCAGAGCAAATCACATTGGGTTTCTCCTGTGCACAACTCCATTCCTATAAAAGAAAACACACATATTATTATGGCTACTCAGCAGCCAGTGGCTACGTGGGTGGAGGTATCGGTCGCAGACTTGCATTCTTCAGCTTCTTGGGAACGCTATATGCTTAGCAGAGTATCAGATTTAACATCAAGTATCCCTCTTCCCTGGTTCCCCATGAAAGTTCCTCGCTGGTATGACTTCAGAGTGATAGGTTTTTCACGCTTGGCCAGGGATTCAGCTGCTCTCTCCAGAAATAGTTTTAGTACGTTGCTCTGCTTTGCTCTTTGCAAACAAGATTTTAACGTGTTTCACCTGTGGACATAGCTTAGAAAATGATAGCAACCAAACTGCTAATGTTTCCCCATTGATACCCTCCTCTTCACCTATCAGGCTGCTTTCTCCCAGTTCCCCTTTCCCCCTGTCTCTGAAATGTGCACATTATCCATTGAGCAACTTGTTGAGGCTTGCAGTTGCTATCAGTAAAATAAGCTCCGAACTGAAGCCTTCCTCATTTGGGTCTGTCTCTGCTGCTGACACCTTTTAATTTCTAGGGCTCATCTTTTCAGGGTCACACTATCACAGTGGGGGAAGAGGGCTATGGTGAGAAGGAGCTCCAGCACCATGGTTTTTTCCTCTGTGTTCAAAGTATGATTACTTTTCAGGCTGATCTTCTGTGTGACCTCTAAGGAGTTGGGATATTTAGATATTTTTTCTATTTTTAATAAACAGCACCACATTTCATAACTCAGGCCTCCAAAATCAAAACAATTCTGATCTGCTCCATCATATTACTATACCTATCTGCACATCTTTGCATCCTAAAACACTTCTATTGAAACTCTCTCACTGAAGAGGGCACAGAACGCCTTTTGTATAGGCATATTAAGGCATAAACCCCATATATTGCTGATTTTTAAGTAGTAGCATTAAACTTTGCTTTAACTCATACCAGTATGAATCACAGGCTGCTCCTCTATTCATCCAAGTCCAATTATCTTTCTTTAAAAAACAAAACTAACTCAAAATAGACATCTCAGACTAGTTCTTGGATTTGAAGGGGCAGCTTGCCATGCCACTAAACCACTGTTTATTTGTTGAGGTTTTCATCTATAAAAGGATTGAGGTTAATTTTAACTTCCTATTTTACCAAGTCCTGAATTTGAGCATAAAACTGCCTGTGTCATGGATACAAGTCAAAGCAAGTTAAGAGACCATAAATTGCTATAATCGAGTTTTATGCTTCTTTCATATCACAAGGAGGGAGAAAGTACACCTGTTCATTTAAAAGATCTAGCCATAGCCAATTCACAGACCAAAGGGGAACAGAAGGGGAGAAAAAGCTTCCACCACATCACACATGGTTTAAGTTGAAAGATTGCTTTGTGCCTGTACCAAGCGTGTAATGTCAAAGGATTTGACCTACAATCACAGAGTAAGGATATTCACTTAAAGTTCCAAACCTGGCCAGCACTTCAACCGTAACTCACCCCTTCCTTTGTACACAGGGGAAAAGAAAATAGAGCCATGTGAACTGTGCTGGGGTGTTGTTTAGGAAATTTTAGGTAAGGCCCTTGATGAGCATTCTAGTTTGTATATATAATAACTATAACTATCTATAGATTATGATTGAGCATCTTATAATGCCAGCCTGAAACAGATACTAAATACATAATTACTCATTTTTCAGTGGTTAACATTAACCAGAGTAGGTAGATCTGTACTTCAAGAGTTTTACATAAATACGAATTTATATGGTTTCTTTATAGTACAGTTTTTTTCAGGGCCAATAGAAATATTTAAAATGTGTAAGTCATCAGGCCAAGAAGGAATTCTTTTGGAGGCATTAATGTGGAGTTAATTAATTGCTTAAATAAATTTCTAACCAGTGGGACTAGTAATACCACCAATCAATTTTTTTTTTTCCAGATAATGTTTCCAAATGGTGATTTATTAATTACCCATAGGTTAAAATAAAATAAAATAAAGCTATTTTTCCTGTCTAGGAAAAACAAGTAGTCCTTGTAATCTCTTCAAGTTGCATGCTTCTGGTTCTTCTTAAGCTTTTATAGCCTTAAAAATATCTGAGTTTGCTTATTTGCTTTTTGTTTTGCTTTTTTTTTCCTTAATTTTGTAACTTTATATGTTAAGTTTCAGCTGGGACCATGCTTTTATGACCAAGTCTAAAATCCCTGGAAACAAGAGGCTGTAATAAAATTGCTGACAGATCTTTAAGCGAAGAAGCAGAATTAGCACCGATAGCAAAGCAAGAGAGATCATTTAAAGATCAGCTCTTTGAATTAGCACGAAACATAACGACAGAGAGATTATTTTGCTACAAGCCAGCCTTTTGTCTTCCTCCAGGTGCAACACACTTTGTTTAAGAGACATTTCAAGGTCCTTGCTATCGTAATCTCATTCCACCAAAACCAGCCCAAGTTTATCAGGGTTCCCATGAACCGGTGAAACACAGGAGTGGAGTCAAGGGCGACGTTTAAGCCCAGGGAATTAAAATGGCTTTGTTCCTACTATGGCTGTATTCTGCCCTGATTTTTAATACTTCCACTTTTAAATCAGCTTAATAGGCTGTAGGTTAGTAGAGTTAGAAGTGTTCATGAAGCAGCATTTCAGAGTGGGCTTCGACAGGGTTGTCATTCTGCCTCCATGCTTTGCTGCTCCAAAATGCAGTTTTCAGGCTCTTTTGAGAATCCAAATTGACGTGCTCATAGCTCTCTGCCAAAACAGATAAACGGGCTCTCAAGATTAGGGGCTCGCCAACTCTTTCCGTTGTGCAATATGCCAAATGCTGATATTTTTATGTTCTCTTTGGACACGTCTGCGTCTCCCCATCTTTCTTTAACCTGGCATGCTTGCAGAGTGAGTACATGGTGCTTTAACAGCATATCATCCCGTTTCCACTTGATTAACCACCTGACCTCTCCATCCCAAAATAAAACTCCCCAGCTTGTCCAGCAAGTGCCGCCTGAGCTTGGCACGCTTCCTATCGGCACCACTGCTGCCTCCCCCTGACCGGTGGAGTGATGGAGTGTGAGTCACGTCAGTGGACTGACAGGCAGCACGGGCAGCACAGGAGCTGGCAGTGGATACGTCATTTCCAGTCAGTGTGGCTGGGGCTGCCAAGCTCTCCGGCTCCAGCACTTCTCCTGGATCTGTGAGAGCCCTCCTCCCCAGCCCCGGAGCACAGTTTCTCCACCATGAGTCAGGTCGCAAATTTTTTGCTAGTGGTCAGGGGAGATCCCCTTTGATGCAGCTCTCCTCCATCACCCGTCTCCTGAGGTGGGCAGCCAACGTGGCAAATGTGTGTCAGGAGCCTGCTCCGAGTGAAGGGGAGAGATGCTCTTTCTCCTTTCTCCTCCCTTCAATGCCAGTAGTCACCAAATAGTTCCTGTGTGGAGAATAGGAAGGAGGTGAAGCCACCCCAGTGCTGTGGACCCAGAGCTTGAGTGCCACAGCCACCAGGAGATTGCAGGAAGTTTCTTGAAACAGTAATGTTTTCCAAAAATATTTTGCAAACCATATCTGTTTAGCTGGAAGGGTTCCAACTGGCTCTATCAAAAAGGAAATTTTATAGAGAGAAATGTCTTTTTACTGAAAATACAATATGTTTCTTTGATTCACAGTTATTGCTCAATGCATAATAATTTTATATAATGCAGTGAGTAACCTCCACAGTTTTTCTCTTTAAGGAGTACAGTGTCAATAGCAGCAGACTCACCCTGATGTCTATTTATCGTGTCATAAACCAGCTTGCATCCAAAGAGATGGGCATACAGGCATGTGAACAGGATTAGCAAAACAATTCTTCATTCAATCTAGTAGAAGTCCACTCTGTGAAAACATTCCTCCTTTTTCATACCCTCTACTAACAAATATATATAAGCCTCCTATTTAAGGGTATCTGAATCCATCCTGTAGCTCTCCAGGCACAGGTGCTTCTGTTTTTGTGCAGAGTTACTTGCATTGACCAAACTGGAACTTACGAAGTTTGCTCTAAAGCATGAACTAAAAAGGAACAGCAAAAATGTGACTCTTGCCATCTACAGAAGTGCAAAAGTAAGTTAAGTGGCATTTCTGGCCAAATGAGACTTCTCATTTTGCCTCGAAACTATTACCTTCCATATTTGTGTCTTAGAGAATGTTTGTGAGGATATAGTATATACAGAATATATTGCATAGACTAGAAAATATTAGTCTGGTGAAGATATACACAAGATGCGCATAATATAACTAACCTGCAGATTTGTAGCATCCATTTTTTTTCTTGGCTCCAGCTCTCAATATAATTTTCTACTCAGTCATTTCATCCTGTGTGGAAATAGGCTCCTCATAACAAGAGGCATGCCTTCCATTTGACTTGTAAAGTTCGTAATGCCTTTTGGGTCCTCTCCAAATATTAATTTTGACAGGGGTAAAATTTTGTTACCGTGACACACTATCTCTGCCAAGACTTTGCTTATCTGCAGAGCTGGTTGTACTGTGACACAAGAGAGGGACAAACAGCAGCAGCCCAGGAATGAGAGCAGTTCCAAGGTATTCCCTCCATCCAGCATTACAAATCTCCTCTTTCCCTCCTCCCCTGCCAGAAGCAGGCCACCAGTTTTGCCATTTTGAGATGCTATAGGTGGGATACTGTATTAATAGCAATATAGAAAGTTTTAGAAAAATCTAGTCCAAGGTCCAGATGAAGTAATGATCATTCAGTGTTCAAGAAAAATTTAATTCAAGTGGCAATGGGTGCAAAAGGGAGCTGTGAATATGACAATAGGAATAAAGACCTTACTTTAAAGAAGAGACTAGCAGAGCTGGGATTATTCAGCATGACAAAACAGAGGCCAAGAGGGAAGATTACAGTCAATAAACACAGCAGAGAGCTTCAGCACTGGGGAGGGAGGAGAAACATTTGCACCGAAGGACAGTGTTGGCTCAAGAACAAGTGGTTATTCTGTAAACTGACCATCAATGAATTTAGGTGGGAAACTAGAAGATGGTTCCTAGGTATTAGAGCAGCCCTGGCAGCCTTCCAGGGGCTATCAGAGACAGAAATATGTAAATTAAGACAGATCTTGCTATGCTATGTAAGTGCAGAACACGAGATGTGGCTTGGCTGCCGAGCCCAAGAGATGCTCTCAAGGCCCATATTTTCTCCCGTTCAATCACTTCTCTACACCTGTGTCTTCATCACAGTGAAATAAGGGACATTTCATTCTCCAGGACAGGCAGAAGAATTTCCAGGGGTCTTCTCAACCCTTTGTTCTGTGTCTGATCTCAGTGACAAGATAAAACCTCTGCCTGCAAATTCCCAGTGGACTCCTTCCTCCCATGTGGAACACTAGGTCTTCAGCAGTTCTCTGTATAAATCCCACCTGGAATGCTGGCTCAGCCATCTCTCCAGCACTAGCTTCAGAGACCTCATGCTTTGCCTGCTAAGGGGAAGACTTTTCCCATTTGAGGGTGGCAGGAATCTTGAAGGATTCACCCCCTTCAGCCACAGATTTGTGCCTTCTCCATCTGCTCCCACTCGGGGCAGAGTGAGGTGAGGAAGCCAGTTTCTCAACACCTGCCCTCATTGCAGACAGCACACCCAGCTCCCGGGCATAAGCCTTGCTCAAGAGCCTCCCCTGCCTCCTCGCTTTCAGCTCTATCAAAAAAAAAGGGCTTGAAATTGTTTAGCTTTTTCATCAACTTAAGACACTAATGGAAAAAGTTATGTAATGCTGTTTAATCCAGAAGATTTCCAAGTGTCGATATATTTAAAAGATACCAATCTTCATATTCCAATTGCCTGGCACTTCCTAGGATTAAGAAAGCAGTAGATAAGGCAACAAATATGTTCTCAGTCCCCAAGCAACATCTCCACTTACACCAACTTCTCTTCTGCTTTTTTACCACCCTTTTGTCCTCCACATAGAGCATGCTAAATGATGACTTTAACTAAAGAAAAGGAAATCTTGGTATTAAAGAAGAAATTCAGAAGTTTAGGGATCTGCATTCTGTTCTAACTTTTGTCAAAGTCATTCTGTATATCTTTTGGCAAGCTGTTTAGAGCTTAATTTTTTACAGTGTATTTAGGAAAATGTAGCACACCAGAAAGGTATCTTACCAAGATTTTTGGTAGTTCCCAAGCACCTAAGCCACAGTGAAATCAGTGACAACTATGGAGATGTCTTTGGAAATCTTTCCAGTTGTCTAGCTGAATCTTTAGGCAGCTATAAAATTTGGCAGCTCGTGCCCAGACATAGTTTTATTTTTCATTAATCAGTCCATGTCTTTTACCACATGAGAACAAAGCTGAGCTGATGGATACCTCTAAGAGAAACAGAGCTTGCAGGTAGGGACAAGTATCCCCAGTTCAGTTTTTAACTTGCACAGCAATCCTCTCTCATTTGTTTTGTTTTGTCATCTTCCACTCAGTATGCCAAAGTCCCTTCTCCGTTATGTCATTGCAAAAGTGGAGCTGCTCTCTGACCCAATGCAGAAATCTTGTGCCTGCGTTGATGCCGCCAGCCGAGTGTTAGTGCTCTTGATGGTCATTGCAATCACCAGAGAAAAGAGTTAATTACTCAGGCTCACTTCTTGCTCCTTTAGCTTTCTTGTGGTTCAGTAGTGCTGGAGTCACTGCTCTGAGGTGGAGCCACTGCCTGCTCTTCCCTCCTCATTTCTGGGGCAACTGAGAAGGCTCATCATCTTTCAGGAAGGCAGTTTAAATGCACTGTACCTCAGGAGATGTCTGCTGTTGAGATTAGCTGGGTCACTGGACTCTCTTACTTTTCCATGGAAACACTTTATTCTGGCTCATTGCTTCTCTTGCCCAGCACTAAATCTCACCTCTGGCATCAGCATGCTGGAGATGTCTAAAGCAAATATCCCTGCCTGCCCCAGAGGCAGGTGCTTCCACCGTCCTGAACTTTGGATGGCAATGCGTGGCCATGTGTTTGATAGCATTTGAGACAGCTACTCCTTGGTTTTTGGGTTATTCCTCACTGGCCCCTGAAGCATATTATTGGCCTTTGAATGGTCCAATTGTGAGGAAGATTAAAAGCACTGATTGCAAAACTCCAGTAAATAAAATCTGTCTCAGTTCTTTACTGACAAACCCAGTTTCTTTCCATAGTGTTCTCCTCTTTAATCCTCTCTTGGCAGAACATGACATGTTTTGATACCAGAGCTCAAATTACCTTCCATGGTAAATAAAACAAACAAAAAATAAATAAGAGCTCCTTACCCTAAAAACAAACATCACTGAAACCAGCTTATTATTCAGCTGATGCTGCCCATGTGCCAGAAGATACCACTTTGATTTTGTAATTGAATGTATTATTTTCCCATAAATACTGAACTGATCCTCTCCAAACTTGAAATGCTGGGAGGGTTAAAGCAGAGCGACCACAGACAACCATACTATTTGCCATCTAGAAAACAAAGAAGGGAGAAATGGGAAGACTAGCACACGAGTTAGTATTCAAATGCTTGTTTCTGAGATGAAAACATCACCTCAGTATACAGTGGCCACATGGTCTGGGTTGGTGCAGACGGATTTGGATGAAGGGAAATCAACCAACCTCCCTAGCTCCGCAGGAGGCTGCAGTGGCCACCCGTGCTCATAGCAGCCAAGGGGCTTTGCATTCAGGAGGAATGGTACAGTCTCTGCTTTATTCACCAGCAGGATTTATCCATGGGGTTGGGGGCTCCTTTCAAAGCATCAAGTGCAGACATGCCTTTGTCTCTTCCGCTGCCATGCCTTTAACAAGATGTTGCATCAAGCAGATCTTCTGTAATGATCCCACGTGGTTAGAGGGTTCACAGGGCTTCTTTTACGTGACTGAGTACACAGTACACCCTTAGCAAACTTATTTATAACTTTTCCCTGTGTATTCAGTATATTATGACCCCTATAAATTGAGATTGTTCACATGCAAAGAACAACGGGCTTGGATGTGCTCGGTAAAACAATCAATTATGTGAGGAAGTGCACATTATATAGTCAAATAGACTATCGTCTCTGACCATTTTTGTTGCATTTATACAACTCTTCTCTTAAAAGCATTGAAAAACAAAAGCATATGAAAGAGATCCATTAAAAAATTGTGGGTTTGCTGCCAGAGTCAGCTTGATTTCCAACAATAAATGCCCAGGTCTGTTTCAGAGGTTTACTTGGTTTATCTGTGTTGGGCAAGATACTCAGCTCAATATCAGTGATTCAGAGAGCTTCCAGGATTTGGTGGTCAACTCCAGGCACTTTCAGGGAGCCCAGATATGTGCAAAAAGGATGTTTTGGATATCTTCAATTAGGCAAGAATGGTACTGGATCACTAAACATGTTTTAGGATATAAAGCATTGTAGTTTGCATCCTCTGCATTTTTAAATAATTACAATTATCAGAGCTTTTACATATGATTTGGCCAGTTTAGGTCCCCTTAGCTTCTGGCAGATCAAATTCAGGTGATTATTACCAACAAAAATCAGTGAAATAAAAAATCCTGTGTATAGCAAAAAGTTATATATTCACTGCTTTATTCATTGATAAGTTTCCAGTATCCAGAGAAGTTGCTGTAAACTGCATGTCCTTCAACCTGGAGGAAAGACAATGTTTTGTCAGAAGTGATTTTTCATCTTGTTAGTGTAGGGACAATTTAAAACTAGATGAGCAAGTGTAATGTTTATGATGATTTTGGTTCTCATTGCATAAGATTACTAAGGTAAATTTAATTTCATTTAAAAATCCCAAGTCCAAACAATGATCTTCATTCTGCAGTAAAGTGTGTGAATAACTGACAAAACAAGAGTCTCTTCGGCACCCTTGAGACCTATATATACATGAGCAATTTTATATGCAAAACCATTTCCAAATTTGAACTCAGTATTAATTAGTTCATGAGGGAAGGTGTCCACCAGAAAACAGTGCTGCTGCTCTGCCATACATTGTAAAAGTGAACACTTGTGTTAACTTGAAAGGGAACCATGCAAAAGGGAGGGAGACATTTCAAGTGAGTGTAAACCATGATTTGCCAACTCTCACCTAGATACAAATGCATTGCTGGTGTTTGTCATTTTTACCCCTCCTCTGCAAATACTTTTTTGAAAAGCTGTCTTTCAGCTTGCTTCAGCTTTTAAGCACATACCTGGGTGTCTGTGCCAGACTCTTGAGCTGATGGTGCTCCCCAGCCTCCACCCTTGCAAGCCAGCCCTCTCTCATTGCCAGGCCAGCAGATAAGCCCCAAGAGTGAATGTGGCAGGGGATCAATCAGCCTGGGACCTGGAGGAGCCAGTCATAGCCCAAGGAAGCCTCCTGCCACTCCCCTCTTTCACTCAGCAAGGGACTGCGAGAGCTATCCATCTGTGTTATAAAAATCAAGAGCCGCGTACGATCCTTGAGTTCAGAGCAGCTGGAGAAAGGAGAAGGGCTTGCACCTGGGATCAAGAGCAGCTAAAACTGAGCTGCCAGGGCACAAGGAAAAACCAGACGGAGCAGGGTTCAGCAGATGCCCAGGGCACAGAGGAGGACACCAGCACATCTGTGGGTCACCCATGGATGACCAAGCCTGAAGTGGCAGGGTGCCACGTGGGATCTCTCTATGCATGTGCTGGAGCCTGGAGGAGAAGCAGGAGGCCACCTGCACTGCACTGTCTTGCCCTCACCAGGGTGACTAATATGGCCAGATGTAGAGCAGGGACTAGGTTGAAGCAGGTGAGAGAGGTAAAGACAGAGAAGAGAGAGTGTGAAAACAGGTTTTCCTGGAAAAGTAAAGGAAATATATCCATGGAAAAAAAAAAAAAAGAAGAAGAAAGAAAGAAAAACAGCTGTGCTAATTCTTGTGCTTGTTTGATCATGTTCAGAGCCTCCTAAACTCCCATGGAAGGGAACGGTTTTGTTTCACGAGGGTGGTGCATACTGAGTGCATGTCCATGTGATTTTTGTATTTGAACATTAAACATTTCCCCAAGATGTAATTCCTTCCCTCCTGCACTTGGAATAAAGTGACTTTGCAAGAAGGACTGCCTCCAAACAGCAAGCAAAGGAGGGCTGTTGGGGCAAGATAGGGCAAACGTAAATGTGTCTGAGCTAGCTGCTCCACCCAGCCTCTCATCTTTATATGAAAAAAAAAGTTTCCAATAACCGAAACAGGCAAGGTCCGATCTGCACAGACGGTCTGCAGGCATCTGCCCAAGAAGCTGATGGTTGGCTGGTACATCCTCATATGATTTATGTTGTGTGTGTGTTAAGCCTTAAATTGTTGAGTCTCTGGCTGTCTGCAGTGGTATTACTGGATGGTTGGTGTATGTTTTCAGCTCACAGAGCTGGCTCTGATACTGGGGCTGTTGGCACTGAATCATTTCCAATCTCACACCTGTCTGAGACAATGAAGGCCTTGTTGCACACATCTCCACCAAAGGCTGTCATACAACTTATTTTTCACATTTGGAGAAGGAGGAAAAAAGACCACAAAGGGAGGACTGAGACAGCATTTCCTCAAAATGCTGTCTCCTCACAAGACACGTTCCCCATGCTTGGGTGCAGCATGCCCCTCATTTCTTTATGGGAAAATACATTTACAAAACAAAGCTGGTGGAGTGCTTATGGAAAGTATAGCTTGATCCTGGCAGTTAAATGTGACTAAGGCTTGGCCTCCAGGGACTTGCTCTGTAAAACCATGCCTGGTGGGTTAAGTATGGGAGATAGGCACCTAATTTGTAGCACTTTTACTGAAAAGTTTATCTCCAGCTGAGTTAGCACTATTAATAGCTTCTTACCAGTATGTTTAACACCTGTTTCATTTACCTAGCATTTTGGGGCCATTTCTTGAGATCTCAAAGGTTGTGAAAGGTGCTGGGCTCAGATGCCAGTGTGGCTGAGATCCTCTGCTTCCTGGCATTGAAGCAGCTTAGCCTGGGTGGAGGATTAGCCTGGCTTCAGACATCATTCACTCCTTGAAAGCTGAAGGCAGAAGTCTGATCTTTGTCTTGATTGTCCATCTTTGCCCTGGTGGTCTCCCTTCATCCACTCCTCCTCATCCAGCTCTGTTGCACAGATGTCTTAAATGTGCAGCTTCTGGAAACTGTAACGTTTTAGAGCCTCTTCCTTCCCTTTCTGTTGCTGCTTCCCTCTGAGAGTGGGTGGCAGAGGGAGGCAGGGGCCGCAGACCTGTCCCACACAGGTTTTTTTCCATTTACTATGTTAATGGCAATTTTTCACCAACTCAGACAGGAGGCATGTGGCTGAACATTTCCTTGGAGCAAGAGTTTGCTCCCTGCTGCTGAAACAGCCTGAAAATGTGGAGTGGCCTTCCAGGCTCCCTTCACTTACCCGTTTGCCATGTATCAGCAAAGGCTAACTGAGTCTCCTGACGCAGTAGAACTGCTGTGGTGCTGTTGGTGACTGGATCCACCTGTCCAGGTGAAAGACTGGTTGTGCAGTTCAGCATCTTTTCCATGTCCTTTTTTGATGCTTTCTAGCCTAGTCTCCTTCATTTTTGCCAGTGCCACCACTGGTTGTATTGCTGGGACTGTTGTGGATGGGAGTGGGTAGATGGAGGGCTGGGTGGGAAGAGTGGTGTTAAATGCAACACAGCATTATGTTCTCGTTCCTCCCCATATTGACTCTTACTGCAGTCTCTGTTTTTTGCCCCCATCTTTTGAGGAGGAAAGTAGGAAGGAAAAAAGGAGAGCATGAGGCACTGCAACCCTCCTTATGTCCAGTGAGTTTTGAAAGGTGTAGAATTAGACCGAAAGACAGCTTTTCAGCCAATGTAAGTTGGCCTTGCTCTACTAACTAGGCCAGCTGAGGATCTGCCCTTGCGCCTTGTTGGGGTGGTCTTCAGCATAAAAATAAATGATTAACTATGTAATGAGTGAATATAAAGACGGATGGTAAAGCACACTTCTGTTGGTACTTGCATGCCTTTGTTTAAGAATACAGAAAAAGGCCCTGCGGTGATGAAATGCAGACGGGAGCGTGATGTTATCTTGCACCTATAAACCTTGCTCTGAGTCCACTGGTGGCCACTATCCAGAACTGCTGAGTTCAGACACACTGGCTTGTACTAAGTAGAAATGGTGCTTTCAGTCTTCAGTAAACAGCATTTTTGCTGCAGGGCCCAAATCCTTCAAACATTTGCCTAGGTAATTGTCTGGTTTTGCCTTCTAGTGTCTCATCATCAGCTTATCTGTAAGTTCAGACTGACTAAATGAGCATGTGAGGATGGGGGAAGAGCTGCTGGAGGACGGAGGAATAAAGCATTTCATATTTAATTCACTGGCAGGAGAGACTAATATGAGTGCAGCTAAGCAATCATTTTAGGATCACGTTGGGGAAAAAATGAGCAATACAGCATATTAATTTAAACAGATTAAAGAGCTGCACAAACAAATGAAAGGGGTTTTTGTTTTGTTTCTCTGGCAGTCCCAAAATATCGACAACTGCAAAACAACAACAGCAAATATATAATTTCTGGTTGAGTTTAAATGAATTCTTTCAAAACCTTGCCAATTTTAAAAATTGTGAAAATGCAGACATAAAAAACTTTCTGACGTTCTTTTTTCCCTGACCCAATCTACAACCTACAATAACCTTGTTTCTTGCTATCACATTGGATTTTTACATTAAGTGTAAATGTCTTGCTTGGTCTTACTCTTACTGTTACTTAAATATTTAGTATTTGCTTACATATCACGATTATGTTTAGCTTTGAGGTAGTTACTTAAATGGGTAAAAGTTCCTTTTGCTTATAATGATGACTTGTGATCTTACCCTCCATGCCAGTTGTCTAGAACTGCTCATTTCAGCACATTCAGTGGAGTTTAGCTGTGTTCAGCTAAGTTTCTAAAAAGTTTTTGATGTGTCAGTGTTTCATAGGTTCGTAACTGCTAACAGAGAAGAATAATTTTACGTGATATTTCTGAGCAGACAGGCTAGTCACAGGGTGTAATTTGAAAAGAGGTTATGGCAAGGTAGACTATTCTGGATGTTCAAAAATGTTTAGTGTATTAAAGGTTAATTTTTAAGGTGTTTAATGCAGAAAGGGAAAAAAACCTGTCATTTGTATAAAACATTACACATTTCCTATTCCAAAAAGAAATCTTCCTCAATCTGGCAACAGAACAGCTGTTTGTTGGTTAATACTGGGAACTACTTTATTTCTTCCACACTGGGACATTTTGCAACATTTTACATGTGTTGATATTTCTTTTCTATACTGGATTACAATTTTCCTTCAACACTGTTATTCCTTATTCCACCCATTCTGGTAGCACCTACCTGCACACAAGCCAGAAATTATGATCGGGACGTAGGTAGACTAAATTTGGGGCTGCAGTGCACATTTCTGAGCAGCTTGTCCTGGATCCCCTGCAGGAAGAGCTCCAGGAGAAGGGGCAGGGAGGTGTACCGGAGTTGGGGCATCAGCCGGCTTCCCTCTCGTCTCCTCCAGGCATTGCTGCCCTGATGGGTGGCACAGGCATATCCTCCTTGTTCAGGGCAGACCTCTCCCTGACTGCTCTGATGGAGAGTGTGTGGCCAGGGTACTGCTGGCTGAGCCCTGCAAGTTCAGAGTCCTGCGCCTGCTTATTCAGGAGTCTCACTTTTGGCACCTTGCTTTGGAAGGAATACCAAGGGGCTTCAGCCCTGCAACAGCTTCTATGTGTGTTGATTTGCTTAGCTTCTGCTTGGCATCTTGGCTACTTGGCATTTAGTAGCACTAAATAGAGAAGTGCTTTTAACTTCAAAGCTCATGCTGCCTCTATCTTTTGCCCTTTAGATTTAGATCTAGCTTGCTCTGAAATCCATCAGTATAACATTAAAATATGGCGAGTAGCGTGAACACACAAGCTGAGCTGGACCTAGTGTATGTCTTGAGTGCTCCCTGTGGAGCACTCCTGCAACTGTGACAAAGGGTTGAACAAGAAGATGAGTCTTTACCTTTCTTTTAGTCCTTCTTCCTCTGGCTGTACTCATCCAGCCTCTCTGATTCAGGGGGATGTAGGGGAGACATCCTGCTGCCGCCCACCTGGGCCACAAGTCAGGTGGAATTGGTGATGGCCACAGTATGCTGCATTCCTTGGCTACATAGCATGTGCCAAGGGATTTTATAAATGAAGCAAAACATTTCTTACATGGTATTTTAAATGTATTTCTGGACTGAATGCCCCTGACAACCCAGTGGGTTGAAGCTTTCAGCACATACTTCTGGGCTTGACTCATTTTCCATTTCAGTTTTGCAGATCTCCTCAAAACCAGCTTGGCAGTTTAGAGGAGTGGATCATTTAATAGTTTTTAACAGGTCCATTTTAATTTATATAATGAGCAAAAGTTCCTTAGTTACCTCCTTTTCTAAAAAATTCATGCATCGTTCTAAGTGAAACTGACTTCACAAATATATGTTCACATGAAGAAGACCTTACTTCACCTTGTAAATCAAAGCTGCACTCTGGAGAGAGGTTTCATACCACTGGGCTCAGTATCACTTTTCTCAAGGTGACCTCAGTTGTTAAAGTATGAAGGTTGCATTTGATATATCATTGACTTTCTCTAAGTCAATAAAATGAACCAGTGTGTCTTTAGATCATCAGAGATCTGCTTATTACCAAAAGTTGTTTTAATCCTGATTTGTGTTGGAATTTAAAAGAATTCAAGCAGATTTCATTTGCCATCCTGAATAAGGGTTTGGAGGGTGATACTCCACTGTGTGTGTAGAGTGCCCCTGGATGAATTCTACTTTATTAGTCTATAGGCTTTCTTCTGAGCACTTGGGATGAGATCATGAAAGTGTAAATGGCTGTTATCTTCAAAGGCCTCTTTTATACTGACAAAATGCCACCTTACCAACTTGTATTAATAATCTATTGCAATCCTAATTAGTTCATATCAAGGTCAGTGTTTTGTGGCGGATAAAATGACTGTAAGCTCCAGAGAGTAAGTTTTTTCTTCCACTACTTTCATGTTGAAAAAGAGGAGGGAGCAGTGAAAGTGTAAAAGAAGAGATTGATGAGGACTTTTTGTTTATCTATAGGCTAAAGAACTTTAATACGGAGTAATTAGTTCATATTACCAGGAGCAACCTGTGAGATACCTGAGACCACGTTGCAGTCATCCCTTTATCTCCCAGTAGACTACAGAAACTTCCTCACTCAACTCTGCTCTTTCTTTTTTTTTTTTTTTTTTATGACATTTGTTTCCCTGGGGGAATAATCCATCCAAGGAACTTTCTGCCTCATATTTAATTGTCATGAAATGTAGACAGAAAGCTAGAAGATGTTTCACTGTGACATGACCTCATGACTACCTTCTTGAACACCCTAAGACAGAGTCCTACTCAGGCAATGGCTCTGGAACTGGGCACCAGGGTATCAGCAATCTTCTCCCAAGATGAGCAGAGTAAGGTCCAGCCCACAGCATGGAGACTATTGCCCTAGAGAGGAAGGTGCAGGTAATCCTATGTCTCCAAATAGTGACTCACTATGACTTCCAGATCCTGGCCCAGGAGATATCTCTCCACTTCCTTTGGTCTTGCTCCAGCCCATGAAAGAGAAACTTTGAAGGTGTAACCAGGCTGGGATTCATTTCACCTAACTTTAGACATCCGTATTTTGTGTGTCTTCATCTGACACAGTCATCTGGTATCTTTGCGATTGGAGAGAGAAACAGCTGTTCATTGGGTGTGATTCACCCGCCTGGCTTGGCTTAGATGTCTCCTTTAGGATGAAATGATTTGCATCCCAGAAATGTCTGTTTTACGCTGTTGGCAATAAAGTCTAGAGTCTAGACAAGTAGCTCAGAGGTAGACACCTACATTGTAGATCTTTCAGGTGGGATGAATCCTTCCCAAGAGCCGGGACATCAGGAGAGAGCATTAAACTTTGTACACAATTAGCACCTAGTTCTGTGTCAGTGTTTCCAGGGCATGATATACCTGCCCAAGGCAGGCTGAAAGCAGGAGCTCTCACCAGCAGCAAGGTAGTGAGATGGGCTAATTGACTTGCTTCTCAGTGAGCATTGTGCCCTATGTGAGCCCTATGCTTCAGGTAGATTGCTTTCAGGATGTGAGCTAACTAGCACAAAGTGGATACATCTCCCTCAAGCTGTTTTTACAGGTGAACTTTCCGTGTCGGGGTGACATCAGGTAATTCACATGTGCTCTGACTCAGACAAGTATTGAGCTCTGTGCCCTGAGTGCTCTGCTGAACTGGAGCCTTGCTTTCTGCATGCATCTGTTCTTCGTCTGCTAAAACGAGGGCTGCAATAATACCCTTCCTCAGGGGGCACTGTGAGGATCAAGGAATTAATTAGTGGGGAGGTGATCATGTACTAGTGTGGTTCAGAGAAAGGCAAAGCAGAGAGCAGTAGCTGGGAGCAGCAGAAGGGAGAAGCTGGGGAGGGAACAAGCGGGACAGGAACAGAAGCACTCTGTTGTCTGCCGAGATTTGTCATATAGACTGTGGCAGCAGGTCAGGGGAAGCTGCCACAATCCCCACACAATTCCCCTACCGACTCAGAGAGATGTGATTTCTAGATGCGGATTTACCAAGATGGACAAGGTAGCAGAAACTCCTCCAATAGGTTCCACTCCCTAGTCCCTGTGTAGGTCACAGCAGATCATACGCTCTCCCAGCAGCAGCATACAACCTGCTCTCCCCCTAGCACCTCTGAAGCCAGAGGAAACCGCAGAGCCTTGCAGCAGGTAGACAAGTGTATGTGTGTGTGCACATGTGTATGCACGTGTCCATGCCTGCACTGGCACCCTTCCGCCCCAGCCACGCGGCTCTCCGCATCACACCACCTCCCAGGTTGAGCACAACGGGATGAAGGGTGAAGTCTGCTCACCACCAACATCCACGTGGTATCTGTCCCTGATTTCCTCGCTGTTTCATTTTGTGCTTTAGCAGGACACTTAGAGATAGGAGAGAACACTGCAGCGGCATCGAGTCTGGCAGCGTATCTCCTCCAGGGGAGCCAAAAGAGTGGAAGGTCAAGGTTGAATTCTTTTACTTCATTCCTTGTTGATGCAGAGAGGGAGGGAAGAGGAGGATGGGTGGTGGAATAGAGACTCCTCATGAACAAATAACTGCAGCTCTCCAGGGTGACTCATACTTCTGAAGACAAAGAACAAACACATCCTTAATGTGCAAAACTCAGCTTTCCAACCTCTGCATGTCACTGGCACCCAGAGACTTTCAGTTTGCCCATAATGCCATCATGTTCTTCAAAGCAGTAGTGACGCCAGCCCAGAAGGAGTGTGCTTACTCAGGAGGCGAGATGGTTTGTATTTCATTTGAGCAGCTTATGTACTAACCTGCTAGGGCAGCACATATGTTGATTGTGAAATCAGAGTTTTCACTGTTTGGTATTGGAGTTGACTGCACTTCCTGATCCTGGCACCAAGTTAACAATGAGACCTGAGAGGCTTTTCAGGGGGTGCCCACCCCACAGCCAGTGGTCATTACTAAAATGCTACGTGTTTCTTTATGGCACGTTGTGCATATATGGTTCTGCTAGTCCAGGCAGCTCAATCAGGCAGCTTTAAACTTGAAGGAATACACACTTCTGAACATGAGCCAGCAGTGTGCCCAGGTGGCACGGCAGACCAATGACATCTTGGCTTGTATCAGGAATAGTGTGGCCAGCAGGACTAGGGATGTAATTCTCCCTCTGTACTCAGCATGGGTGAGGCCTCACCTCGAGTACTGTGAGCAGTTCTGGGCCCCTCACTTCAAGAAAGATATTGAGTTGCTGGAGTGGGTCCGGAGGAGAATGACAAGACTGGTGAAGTGACTGGAGGGAAAGTCTTAGGAGGAGAGGCTGAGGAAGCTGGGGTTCAGCCTGGAGAAGAGGAGACTCGGGGAGGGAACCTTATCACTCTCTACAACTACCTGAAAGGAAGTTGTAGTCAGATGGGGGTTGGGCTCTTCTCCCAGGCAACTAGTGACAGGACTAAGGGCATGGCTTGAAGCTGCACCAGAGGAGGTTTAGATTGGATATTACGAAGCACTTCCTCACGGAAAGGGCAATTAGACACTGGAATGGACTGCCCAGGGAGGTGGTGGAGTTGCCATCCCTGGAGGTGTTTAAGGAAAGATTGGATGTGACACTTATTGACATGGTCTAGCTGATGTCGTGGTGTTAGGTCATAGGCTGGACTTGATGATCTCGGAAGTCTATTCCAGCCTCAGTAATTCTGTGATTTTGTGATTCTCGTCCTTCTACCCCGAAAATATACACAGCTGGAACAGATGCTTTCTCCTGTTGCCTTTGGTATCTGACTGGACTGATATCTCAAAGGCACTGGGAGATTTGCATCATTTTCATCATCAAGACTCTTTTTAGCACAGCACGGAAAAAGAAATGAGTTATCACAGAAGATGAGTCGGGGGTAGGTGATGCACAGAAACTGAATGCAAAGTACTGAATGAACAGTAAAAATGGTGCTCTGCACCCCAGCACCTAATCACACCACTCTTTGTGATCTTCCATGGTCTTTACTATACACTCAGTTATTCTCAGGGGCTCGTACCCTCCTGTATGTCCATGCAGCACCTGGCATGCTTTGGGAAGTTCTGCATCAACTCTAAGCACTGCAGCTAGAACAACCAGTCTCAGCAACTCTCTTTTGAAAGGCTTCTTCTTGAGCCTGATATTTTTCTTCATTCTCAAGAGTGTGATGCCTCAGTGTGGAGAAACTCTCATTCTCCTATCCTACAGGAGGTTTTTTAGAGGCTCAAATGCCTCTAGAACTTCTCTAGCCCTTGCAGTACTCCGCAAAACCACAGTAATATTGAAATAAAATGAAAGCAAACATTGAGGCAGGAGGTCACTCTTCCAGAGAATAGCTGGGGATTTGAGTGGCTCTTCCACCCCCCGCTTCCCCAGCTTAAATATTTCCAGACACACGATGTATCTGTCACTGTCGTTCTCAACCAGAATAAATCCTATCACCTGTTAGTAATCTAAAAGGGGCTTTTCAAGGCCACAAACAGTAGTGAATGCTCATGTCCTATAAATTTCCAATGGAAATTAGAAGGCTTTGAAAAACTTTCCCTGGGGTCAAATCAGAGCTCAAACCCACCTCTATGAAACCTGCAGGTCTCCCAGCTGTTGCACTGGGAGGTGGCTCTGTGGTGTGACAGCGGTTTCCACAGCCTGGCACACGAAGGGAAACCACCCTGCAGGGTGAAGTAGCTGCTGGTGGAATTTTACAGTTTGCTCTGTAATTTTCCAGCTCCTCATGTTCCAGCACTGAAAGGTATGAGAATACCAGCTTTGTGTGGCTGTTGCCACTGCCAGTGATGAACTTGTCCTTTGGAAAGTCCCCCTTATTTAAGCTACTGACTAATTCTTTCAGCTGCCGGGAGATGACACACCTTTTCACGGTGCTGCATTAGGCTGAGGATTTGCTGGGTCCTGAGTGAGGGAGGGAGATTGAGTCATTTCAGATGAGTCTCTCAGAGACAGACTAGGTCAGAGCCATGCAGGACCATATCATGGGCCCTTGTGCTTCTCACACTGTCCTCTGAAGCTCCTGGGACTAGGAGGGAGTGTAAAGAAGAGGCAGAGACAGGCACGTAAGAGATGTTGGCAAAGGGGAGGAGGAGGAAGGACTGAATTGAATTTTTTAGGCAGACAGCATCTTTCTCCTGAGCACAAAACTACACAGAGCATTTCTGTGCTCATAGTCCATTTCCTCTGTTAAGCAAGACTTTTCTCTGAATGAACAAGTCTGATCAAGACCATTCCTGCCTTACACTCGAAAGAAGCAAAAGTCACACTATAAAAACTGTTTCCCTTTGAAAAAATTAGCAAATCAGATGAGGGTTGAGGGGACAGATGGATGGACAAATCCCAGACCCAAAAAAGCCTTTTAAAGCAGTAAAAGATCCAGCTCTCTCCTTGCCTGCCTCCGAGTTTGACACCAATAAACTAATCCCAGCTTTCATTCACCCCACATCTGCCAGTTGCTGCCTTTAAAGTGCTTGCCAGGATGGTGGAGGAATTGCAAAGCTCGATGCTATGTGACTTTCGGAGTTTGTTGCGTATGACTGACAGAAATTTTTGCAACTTGAGAAAAAAAGTCTGGCAACGGCAGCAGCTATTTCGCAATTCGTCTTCATCTCACTGTGCCGAGGATGGGGGGGGATTTTCACTGACATACACAGTGGCTTGTTAGCTGCTCAGTACTCAGGGCTGACTCCTTTGTCTCCCTTGACCCTGGCTTGGGAAAAAATCACTTGTAGAAGGTAGTTTGTCCATATCATTATACTCCCAGGCAGGCAGGTGTCATTTCTGAGGCGGAGGGGTGAGGAGAGCGAGAGGAGGTGCAGGCAGCCCATGTGCAAGTGCAACTCGGCAGAAAGGGGAAGGTGGGAAGACAAGCAGCCTGGCTGAGTCAAAGGCATACCTGCTCCCTCCCGGCCTCTGCTGCCATCCCGCCTCGCGCCACGCGTTCTGACTCACATCCTGCTGCTCCTTTCTGAGGCTTCCAGGAACATGCTGTATCATACTGAGATTTGGCCACGCAGCGCCTCTTGGCTGGGAGCAGGCAGTGATGTCTGACCTGCAGTGACACAGGGAGAACTGTCTCTCCCTGCGCTCCAAGGGCATAAAACAGATGCAGAGGTGTGCAGGATCCAGCCCAGCACAAACCACACACTTGCACATAAGCGTTTTTCCATTCGGCTCATGGGTGCAGTGGGACCTGTTACCTGATTGGAATTAGAGACTTAAAGCTTTTAATAGGACTAAAAAGAATTATTTTCTGATCAGAGCATAAATCTTGCAGGGGCTTTCTTTTAGAAATCTTGGTATGGATTGTTATATTTGTTATATAGAAATGATAGGGTGATGGATGTTTTTGCTATCATCTTAAGCAATATCCTGACCTGGTACTGTGGATATTGGTACTATGAATCACAGCAGTCGCATTGAACCTTGCTGATTTATACTTTCCTAGTGCCTGACAGCATCACAGTGTTTTCTTTTGGAGGAAGAGGGTGGGTGTTGTTTTACCTTTTAAAGTGTGTCCCCCCTCTGAAAAAGAATCACATAGAATAGCAGAATCACTATGGTTGGAAAAGACCTTTAAGATCATCAAGCCCAACCATTTCCCAACTGGGAAACAGCATCCCAGGACTTCATGTTTATTATGTCCTGGTGATTTCTATGTCTTGCATGCTCAGGATCAGTTTTACAGACAAAAGGATGTTCTGTGCAAGCTCAGGAGATATGCTGTGGTTTTGACTGAGGTCTTGACCCATCATCTTGTGCTCTGAGCATGAAGGGAGTTCTTTTTTTGTACTTGACTGTCCATAACAACTTTGGAAGCCAAAACATGCCCTGTGTCACACTGGGATGACTCCATTGCCATGCAGGTGTTTGTTTGCCCTGCTTAACATGCCAATTCTGCTGATCAAGGATGTCTTTGGGTCTGGGCGTATACATAGAATCATAGAATCACTTTGGTTGGAAAAGACCTCTAGGATCATCAAGTCCAACCTTCGTCCAACTCCTAGACCATGTCCCGAAGCGCCACATCTACTCATTTTCTGAACACCTCCAGGGATCTTGACTCCGCCACTTCCCTGGGCAGCCTGTTCCAATGTCTACATGTCTCTTGGGTACCCACTGACTCCAGAGCTGCTCCTAAGAGAGATGCTACTTCTGTGCAGGGACTGTGCAGAGCAGAGCTGCAGTTGGACAGTGCTGGTGACATCCCGGGTGGGAATGACTGATAGGTGTTAGGACAGGTCGTACGAGGGGCTGTGCCAGCTCCGGGAAAACTCGGGCTGTAGCTGGTGGTGGAGTCACCATCCCTGGAGGTGTTCAAAACACGAGCAGATGTGGCGCTTTGAAACATGGTCTAGGGTTCAGGGAGATGTTGGACATCTACAAGGTCTCCGCTGCCACCTACTGACACGCCGCTGCCCCGGCATCCCCCGGTGAAAGGAGCAACCAGCCTCCGCCCGCCTCCGCCCGCCTCCTTCGGGTTAGGCTTTTCATTTTCCACTGCGAAAATGGCTGGAAAAATGCTAAAATACCAGGACCAGAGGGAGCAGCATGAAAAGGGGAGACCGTCTCTAACCACAGCTTGCTTCGTTAAACTATTAAACATTATGCAACATTTGTACGGCTTAATTACAACTTTTTTAAAAAAGCCAAACACAACCTTTTCGGGGCAATAAAACATGATGAGGCATGAAAGATGGTTCAATACTTTCTGCTTAATAGCTTATTAGGCACGGGGCTGGAGGCCGAGAACTCATGACTACACAGCAAGGTGTGAATTATTGCACCATAATTCTCACCCTGGAGTGTTTTATTGCAATTAATAACTGTTTTCATGTTTTAAATACATTTTCTCACACCATAAAAAGCAGAAATGGAAAGTACTTGCTAATGGGAAAAATACTGGGAGGAATGGGCACAGATCACCAACGGGAGCAACTTCCTTGGTTTCATGCTATTTTGATCTGCATTTAAATGATTTTGGAACCCTGTTTGGCTTTAAAACTGTGCGGACCCAAAGCCTTGTTATTTCCCTTTGTTGAAGTGGCTCTCCTTGCAAATCTCTTCACAGATATTCTCAGTTGGGAAGCAACTCCAATTTATTTTCACCAAATTAGCTTCAGCCACACATTCAGTGCTCCATGCCAAGCTACTAACCTCTAAGATGCGCACCTCTTTATTTTGAAAGCAGAAAAGAGATGCATTTGGAAAAAGTTTGTTGCTTTTTTGTGTAGCCTAGTCCTGTGGCAAAGTTGAACCCATTTCAGTTTAATTTCGGGTATCCTGAAAGCTGAAGAAAAGCAGGTATCACCAAAAAAAATGCTATTTGAGGCCCCTGATCCAGATCCTACTGAAGCTGCTGGAAATGCAAACCTTGCCTTTACTGGGAGCTGAGTCTGCCTCTTGATACTGAAATACTGCCATAAAAATGCTATTACAATGATACTTTTCTCCACTTGTTATTAAAAAACTGTGGAGGTGATGCCTGGGGTTAGTCTACACAACCTGCTTTAATATGCATATATGATATAATGTGCTATATTAACATCACTGAATAGATTGCTGTTTGTTAACCAGGCTGATGTCAAAAAGCCAAACTTTAATAACAAACACAGGGATTGGGAATACAAGTACCAAGATGGAAAATTGATTGGTAGTTTGAACTTTCACTTAAGAAAGACTTAATGGGATGAGGAGATTAATAATGGCGGTCTCTCGGGCTGTCTGTCATTGTTTCAAGTACTCCAGAGGTCAGTAATAAGAGCAGATGAATGAGGCAGGTCAGATATCTTGGTAGTCTCTTTCTAGATGTTACTAGACACATATTTGGTCCATTATCCAGTGTCTAGTCAGGACACAGCACGAAGCTAATTCTAGTAGCACTAAAAGAAAGAAACCATATTTCAGTGTAGTATTGTCAGTGTTTAGTAAATCTATGACAAGGTCTTGCTTCCTCTTCTGCTGCTGTGGCAGCTGCTGTGGCTTTTTACACATCTTGTTACTGTTGCTCATGTGTTTATTGTACTTGGGGCTGTTTCATAGACCGGGATCCCATGTGTGCTGGGCAAGGTACAGGACAAATAACGTCTCTCGTCCTGAAAAGCCAGCAATGTAAGAAACAGGAGAAAAGTGGCAGACGGAGGTGCCCCACCATGCAATGATAGTTTGTAACAGGAGTAAACTGACAGTATATTCTCTCAGCCTGAAAAACAAGGATGGGTGGCAGCACCCCTTCCACACATACCCAGATCACTCTGAAAAGAGACTTTCCCCCTGTTCTCTGCAGTGCTGAGACCTAAGGACATAACACCTGGAAGCAGGTGATAAAACACTTCCAGTCAAAGGGGTTCAGTGGCTTCTGCAGTGACAGAGTTGAACAGAGCCATTGAGAGAGAGGTGACAGAGGTGACCTGTGGCATCAGCCTTGGCAGAGCGCAGTGAGGGTTCCCCAGGCAGGAGGACTAGCCAAGGGAGTTTCCATCCCTGGGCTGGGATCCCTCCAGCACACGTATCAGGATTCTACTACTCGGCCGCATTGCTGAACTGAAATCAATGGGATTGTGATTTAATTAACCCTGCTTCAGGACTGAAATATACAGTGTCATACCATTAGAATGCTTACTCCGTTGATGCTTTGTGGTATTTATCCTAATGCTACCCCTGGAGACTGAATTTCCTCATCTGTCTCCCTGTCATCTTTAATAAACACTGACCATACATTAACAATGAGATGATGTTGTAACTCAGAATAAGATAGAATTTGTCCCTATGGCTTTTTGTTTGTTTCAACTGAATTCCATTAAATGCAATTGGATGTTGCTTTAAAACAGCATGAGTCAACTGAATTTATTTTTAAGGAAGTCTTCCTGAAAAAAAACCCCATATTAATAATATCTGAATTTGAATATGTTACTCAGCAGAAAAATCCTCATAAGACTTTAGTTTGTTCTGCAATTTACTTCACTGGTTATTTTCTAAAATCTTGGAATTTTGTATAAATCTTCCTTTCTAAACAGATGAAGCAAACAAAATGTAAAACTCATTTCCATAAAGCAAAACAAAATAATAATTTCCAGATGGGCTTTCTGATGGAAGATCAAAGTCCTTAATCTCAGACTTAGGAAACTTCCCTTCCATGATGATACCAGTTTTATCTGAATGCAGTTCATCCAACATTTGTTTTTTTCAAAAAAGTTAGATGAAGCTGCAGGAGAATGCTCTTGGAGGTGAAGGAAATAGTAAAGATTTTATTAAAAATAATAAAAAAAATTCTGGGCAGGTAAGGGGAGGAGGAATCTTTCTCCCCGAAAAATGTCAGCTTCATATGAAGCAGATGAAATAAGCAGAAAAGAGTTGGTTTTGCATTGGTGCAGCTGATTTGGGCAAACTCCCTGCTGTGCATCTGATTTCAAACGTCAGCCAAACAAGTCGTGTGGCTAGAAAATATTAGGTTAGCTGTTTTCAGTAAATGTTTTATGCATCTGTCCATTTTGAGATTTTGCTTCCAGGAAGCAGCAGTTTCTACAGAAAGCCTGTACTCGCCGGGTGCCTGCGTTTTGAGCTTAGCAGTGCACCAGTTTGAGCAAGGCCTTGTTTCTGAAGTCCAGCCACTGTTAGTAGAGTTACCTATCACTCCAAATTGTATTTCTGTATTTTAGCATCTACAAAATAGATGTACAAAATACCTTGTTCATTTCCTTAAACCTAGGGTTTTCAAAAGATGGAGGAAGTCAAATTTCCCCAGGCCTATTTATCCACTTAGGAGTCTGCCTTCTGAAGGGCACTGATTTCACTCTCCATCTCTGCCTCACACACATATATTTTCACTTTGTCTTTCTCTCTCTACATACACACTTGCACAGAAACACTCACAGTTCAGTATTTTTGTCTCCTTGATGTCATGCAAGACATACCTTTTTGGCTAAAAGGGCCGCAGACACACAGCCCAAAATACTAATGCATCTCAGCAATGAATAGTCCTTCACCTTGGAAAGCTTAATCTGCTTTTCCCTACCCACCATCAATGTGAAATACCAAAAAGCTTCACAATAAAATGTCAACTGTTCAAAACTCACAGATGCACAAATAATATTTTAAAAAACAATTCATCTGAAGGTCTCTTGGCAAAGGGGATTATGGAACTGAAATGTAATTATCTTGGCATTTAAGTTTCTATTTCAACCATGTGGTTTGGTTCACATTTTTTATTTCAAAGTTTTATCATTCAAAACAGCCTATAGGTCTCTTTTTCATTGCAGACACAAGGCAAGTACAGCCATCTCCACCATGGTCCTACGACCAGTCCTACCAGTACCTGGGCTCCATTGCCACCCCCTCCGTGCACCCCGCCACACCAATATCACCTGGCAGGGCTAGCGGCATGACATCCCTCACTGCAGAGCTCTCAAGCCGGCTGTCAAGTAAGTACCCAAAAAAATAGTCCCCCCACACTGGGCCTCACCAACTCCAACACAAACCAGTTGCTGTGTCCTTGGGTGCTGTCACAGCTTTTCTCCCATTGCAGTGAAGCCTGTTGCAGGCCCTCTGCAGAAAGCCTTCCCCAACACTTTGCTGGGGTTTGTGCAAAAAGTAAAGTAATAGGGTTTGGTGCCCAACATATCATTGTCAAAACAAGAAAAAAAAAGAAGAGAAACCAGCACTTTGAAGATGTATGGATCTATAAAAATAGTCTGGAGTGCTGAAGAGCTATCATGTTTGCCAAAAAATGAATGCCACAAATATTTCAGTTCTGTTTCCTTCCCTCACTCTAAATTCAGACCAGAGCACAGCAGGTTATGGGTGGACGTACTGACTGCAGGATGGTGGGGTTTGACTTTTTAAGTGTTGCACTGGATTGTCTTGTTACATCTTCATCAAATTGTACTGTAGGGCTTTACAAGCCAACATAAAAATATAGCATGGAAGTGAAGGCTACCGCCCTGATTTCCACCATACTCAGCTGACCATCTGCTGACTCTGACCTGCACATCTTGAACCAATATGTGTGTGTTCAATAATAGGAATTTTCTTAAAATGAATGAGGGCTATATAATTCAAATTTGCACACAGTTTTTTCAAAAATACCTTCTCTGGCAGCACATATTGCTCTCATTTGAATACTGAGGGCTTCTTCTAAGATCAGAGAGAATCACTTGAATGTGCTCCAGCCTGTCCTATTGTTGTCATATAGATGGTGTTTTGAAAGAGTCACAGGGACAATGCCCACTAAAAGTAAATTGTTAGGTCTGGGTGCTAATTACATCTTAGAGATAGCTGAAAATATAGGAAACTCCTTTTTTACTTTCTCCCTTGTGTTTCCCTCCCTTTGTGCTCCTTTTCACTGGCAAAATGTAGAAACTGAGAAGATCGAGAAGGATGAAAAAAGATTTTCTTAATAGCAATCAGAAAATTTCAAGTAAAACAAATTATTTCATCAAGTTCTTACTTAGAAAAGTAATTTTTCTTGACAGAATTGTTTGAAATCAGTATTTTCCAGTATTTATCAGTATTTACTATTTTGATTTTCAAACCCTATACAGGGGTGCCTGATGCATATGCACTTGTAGGTGTGGATACGTGAATCAGTCTGAATGGAAATGTTAAGCACATTTTACCTTTACCAGTGTGGCAACTGATGTTTCATACAAATAAGTGAAGACACTCAGTAGTGAGGAGTGGTATTTTTTGCATTGCTGTAGTGCCCAAATGTCATCATGGTGTACCAGGGTCCTTATTGTGCTGTGCACAGGATGAGCACCAAAGGCTTCCATGGTGGCTGCACCCAGGAATGCGTAGTCTAAGAGAAGATAGCCATGTATGTGTGGAGCAACTGCATGATGTGTTTCCTTTGTGGCACACGGTAAGCATGGAGGTAGAGCATCAACACCAGGGCTTGTCAGTGCTTTTTGTGCCTGTGGACAAAGTGATTTACCCCAGGGCAGGCATAGTTTCTCCATGGCTTGTGAAGGATCCTAGAAGAGCTTCATGCACATGTCAGCATTCTTTCTTTCCCGTCTTAATTCTGTACACGGGGGCTCATCTCTACAGATCTTAAGTGTTTTTTCTAAAGCTTCCAAAATGTGACTTCTATTTTAAATGTCACTCAGTATTCCCAGAAAAATCTTCACAATATTTTCTCCTCAATCCCATTACTGTCATACACACTTGCTGTCTACCTAAGAAATTTCTTCTTGTCAGGACAAATTGCAAATTTGATGGGTTTCTTAGGTCCTATAATCTAAAGACACAGTGCCTCAAAAGAAAAAGCAAAGATAGGGAACATACGTGAAACACCTTGGCATTAAGTCTCATTATCCTGCTTTTTGCCAAACTGGCAGAAGAAACCCTCATCTGATAAGTGATGTGTCCAGGCAGTTTCAAGAAGTTTGATTTCTTTCTCAGGAATGAAGTGTGGAAGTACTATTTAAAATCTGGCCAGTTGTCAGATGTCACCTTCCACCTTAGCTACTCTGAAGCTTCTGGCATTCCACACTATAAGCGTATCTTTCCATGTTAAATCTAAAGGTGCTGGGATCTAGGGAAGGAAATGCATTCAGGGAAATGTGTTCATCTTTCAGAAACTAATGGAAGGCAAACTCAGACAGGAAGCATATAGCATGCATCAGAGATTTTCTAAGAAATTTATAGAAATTCATCAAAGTGTGTTGGCTGTGTCATTGACGAGCTTTCAGAACTTGGCGCTGCAGCGTGTTTGCTCTAACTTTAAATCTGGTCAGAGCCAAGAGCTTTGTTTTCTCTCTGCTTCTTATGAGTATTTCCTTCAGCACATGGCTCCTCTTCTGCAGACTCCACGCCTTGTCTGACAGAAGAAGTTGTCTTCTGGAAAGATTTTTTTCTTAATTATTGTTGTTATTTTAATCACTTATAGCTGCCAACTCTAGGGACTGACACCTTCCATTAATCTGAGTCACAGTGAAGATCCTTCCTAAAGAGGCCATTATCTGCTCTGCTTGTTTAATCCTTGCACACCAGGGAAGGAGGCAATGGGACTGGGCATACTTCCACTGATGTCAAAACGGAGCAGAATTTAACTGTCCTGTAAAACATTTCACTTAGCAGGGTGAGAAAGGCTTCTAGCATACCTCAAAGGAAGAAAAAAGGCCAGCCCCCAAATATATCACTTTGCTTTAAAAGGGCAGTACTATTGTTATCCTTTTTTACACACTCATCGGAGCCAAGATCTTAAGAAGTTAGTAACAATTATGTAAACATTATATGAGGACCCAGATACGAAGACCTTAAGTGAACCTGATTTACCTTGTCTTCGGTAGTGTTGAGAGTCAATGGGGAACTGTGCTCCTGAGGCTGAGCCTGTGGGTGTAAACCCCACCTGTGCATGTTCACGTACTCAAAGGACAATCTCTGCCCCACAGAGCTTCCCATTTGAGTCTGCAAATAAAACTAGGTGTAAGGAGACACTATGCAGAAGCTGGAAAATTTATATTTTGTTCCCATCAGTGTCCCTGGTGAGTCAAGTGATGCTGGTCAAGGAGCTTGAGATCTGTGTCCTTCTTCCTCACCTGCCTATTGAGGATGACACTCTGGAAGTGTAAATTGCATCTGCTGTAAGGTCTCTAAAGAGCGAACACATACACATACAAAACAGGATGAGAGCTTGACACTCCTCTTTAATTGCTGCTTTACTGAAATTAATCCAAAACATCCAGATCTACAAGCTTTACAATGACTGCATTACAAAGCAGGTGAGGGATAGCTTTGTTCTGACAGCTTCAGTTAACCATAGACCAGAGTTTAGATGTTGGCTATCACCTCGAACAGATGAACCTCCATTCTGCCAGCTCAACAGTTTTCTGTCTGTTTCCCACCACCCAGGTGCTTCTGACTTGACTGCATTCAGTGACCCCCGTGTGGGAATCGACCGCTCCTTCTCTGCACTCCCCTCCATCTCTGACCCTCGGATGCACTACCCGGGAGCGTTCACCTACACACCAACACCCGTCAGTTCAGGGATAGGAATTGGTATGTCTGCCATGTCCACAGCCACGAGATACCACACTTACCTCCCACCTCCCTACCCCGGCTCATCACAGGCCCAGGGCAGCCCGTTCCAGACCACTTCGCCCTCCTACCACCTCTACTATGGAACGTCTGCTGGCTCCTACCAGTTCTCCATGATCTCAGGGGGAGACCGGTCACCACCGCGCATCCATCCGCCCTGCACCAACGCCTCCACGGGATCAACGCTCCTCAACCCCAACCTCCCCAACCAAAGCGATGTGGTTGAGGCAGAAGGGAGCCACAGCAACTCCCCCACTAACATGGCAACCACAGCAAGGCTAGAGGAAGCAGTGTGGCGACCATACTGAATGAATTTTAAGTAGTTATGGGTCAGGACTAACGTTGCTTTCCATTTTCCGGTGCCCATAGGTATCCCATAAACATCCGTCTTGCTTATGGGCCCTGCCATGTTCATACATCACTTTCAGAAGCAAACCTTCCAGAAGTCAGCGCTCCCAGGAGTGGTGGCGTGTATTAGCCAGCCCCTGGCGAAGCGACGTCGCTCCAGCAAAGCATCCCTTGTGGGGCGCTGAGCTTCTGGAAAGGAGGACACCTGAGTTGGTGGTCCAGAGGTAGGGAGGGTGGGTAGAAAGGTACCCAGTCTGTTCCCAGGCCTGTGGCTTTCTAACGTACCTGGGCTTGAAGGTCTCTACAGCCCTAAAGAGAGTTTTGGTTCACTTCTATTTTTAAGACTTAAAACCTAAAAAAATCTTAGTGAGTTTACTGCATCTTATGGACATATTAACTGTAAGGAAGTATAGGAAGATTCCCAGAGGGAAACTGTGAACGCTTCTGTTTTAGCAATGCTGTGAATGAAAGGTTTTTATATGTTGGACTTCATTCTTTTTTTTTTTTTTTTTTTTTAACCATGTTATATATTCCAAAGAATATGGAATTTTTTATTGCTGGGGGTTTTGTTTGTTTTGTTTGGATTTGTTTTTTATGTTGTTTTGGTTTTTTTTTTAGGATGCAGCTCATCCTGCTTTGCATCTAATTTGTGTTGTTTCTCTTGGCACCTTATAAACTGCAAAAAAAAAGATTTTGCTTTTTTTTTTGTTTTAATCATGCTTGCTTCTTTCTTGCTTTGTCAACTGAAAGAATCAGCCCCTTTTTCAATGAGTTAATTTAACTTTTTTCTCTTGGATTTTTTTTTAATACAACGGCTACAGCCTTGGGTCATTTTCAACTACTGTACTACTTTGATGAGTTCATTAATATTTATGCTTGATATTTAGACTTTTCTTATTTGTTGATACTATTATTATTTAAGTATGCCTATATTAACAAAGATCAGCAATTGCCTTTTTTGGTAGCAGCCAAAGTCAAATTTATCACATTGAAAAAGGCTGGAATAATGATGGGTAAAGTGACGTCTTAATTAACTAGAACTATTGTTTACACTTACCTCTCTCTCATTTTGCTCAGCTAACTGGGCTCAGATCCTCAAAGGCATTTAGGTGCCCAACTCCCACTGAAATGATTTAGGCACCAAAATTCCTATGAATTTCTGTGCATTCCCATCCAGTGGAGTCATCTCTCCCTACTCCTTCCTCGATTTCCTTCATCACCAGTGGTGGCCCTCAGGATCAGTCATCAGGGTGTATATTTCATAAGGCAAACTCAATATTCCCTAACAAAATACATTCCCATATGGCCCCATTGTGCTCCTGGGCTTGCCTGGGCTTCCTCACAGTGCCAGTGGAGGCCTCCTAGTCTTTCAAAAGTCAAAGCCAACATTCAGCTAGCGTGGTAAGGGTGAAGTCCTGGCTCCGATGGAATCAGTGTGAGATTTGCTCCCAGATCAGCAGAGCCAAGATTTCTGTGCAGTAAAAAAGCCACGTTCCAGTGTGCTGGAAAACAGATCACAAAATAACTCCCAACTGAACAGGATTGTCAAGCTCATCTGGAAAGGAGGGTAACAAAGAAGGGGCATTAACGGTTCTTCCATCACCACCTTCTGAAGCAAGAGGAAGGGTATTTAAAACTGGTGCATACAATATCCTGCCCTGCAGCAAATATGCAAGGCTTATACTAAGAGTATGTTTAATACAGAGTCATCATCTTTGCCCATTGTTACAGCACAAACATATCAGATGTCACTGTAAAGTTTATGGCACTATTTTATTTGAGGGTTTGGTCTGAATGCAGTTGTACTACTCATTAATTACAAACTGCTGATGTTGACAAGTGTGCATTCCAAATTAGCTGATTATTATTTAGTGTACCTCTTAAGTGAATGAAACAATTGCAGGTCAACTCAGAGAATATTTGAAAGCAGGACTTCAGATCAGTGTTTGATGTTTAAAAAAAAATTAAAAGGATTCAAATTAAAAAGATCCTTGGCTGCAGGCAGCAAAACAGCTGGACTTATTTAAAACCATTTGTTTCCCAAGTTGTCTCTGTTTTTTTATATGATTTTGCTTCTTTGTTTAAGTCAGATGCAGTAGCACTTTGGTATTAAAAAGTTACAAATTGAAGAATTTACATCGTCAATAAGGTCATTTTTGTGCAGAAAATAGGGAGTGTTTCAAGAAATCTCAGCAGAAGTTCAAAATGTTTCTGTTAAAATATGTGTGGCCTTGTGCTTTCCATTTAATATAATATTCTTTATAATTTTCTAGAGTTTTCTCTGAACAAAAAAGGCAAAACCCACCAAATTATATCAGAACAGTTAAAAATAAATTTTGGAAGTATGGAGACCTTGCGGAACATGGAAATATAGAGACCCTACCTGTTGTGACATTTTCATAGTTGGAATCTCACCTCTTCAGTAGCCAAAAAGAAGTCCTTCATCACGAAACAGTATCTCTGTTGCAGAATCCATCTTACACATTCTCTGTCACTGTGCAATTTAAATCATCATTTACTACACTCTCACCTCTGCCTTGTGACTGGACCACCCAAGCGCATAGTTCTGTGAGCATGAACCCAGAAGTGAGGGAGAGGAGAGGACCTCAGAGGAGCCAGAGGGCAGGGCTGCCATGGCTGGGTGAATTCAGCCCAGTGGCAGAAGGGAGGTTGATGTGGTCAGTAATGCTTCCAGGCCTGCTTGTCACCACAACCCATTTTCTGCTAAAGCCTTTTGCCCCTTTTAGCTCATAGTGTTGTACTACCCACTTTTGAAACTGAAAGATCAGGGATTCACAAGAACAGGGAACTGGCAGCTCTTAGCCTAGAGATTAGACCCTACGTTGAACGTTCCTTATGTGTCCACATCTCCTTTCTTTACGCTTGTCCTAAAGGTGAAGTTTAATTTTGCTCTCTCTGGTGTGAACAGGATGAGAAACTGCAGAACTGGCCACCACACTTACCCTGTGTCTTCACTGACACATAACAACACCCTGGGATTTCCCAGTGTCTCACTTGTGATAATCGCCAAAAACTAAACTTCTGAGTCTAACCTCTCTATGCACATCAAGCACAGCACAAAGCAGCACCCCTTCTTCAGTGGAAAAGCTATGTTCATTATGCCCTGCAATTAGTTTGTTTAATCCCTGTGGGTTTCAGCATATTCACTCAGGTGCTTATGAGAAACCATGGTTTACTCAAATCTGTATTTTTGTAGCCATCCCCCATCCCACTAAGGACAGCAAAGACCTTCGAGGCTGTAAAAATGCTCTCATGTCCTTCCTCTTGTATCTTAAGAGCACTTAGCAGGCAGAAAGAGGACATTTGGAAAAAACATTTTCCCCATTCACACGTCTCCAAATTATATATAAGTATATATTTTTAATAGATATATAATATATATATTTATATAGTTTTATCATCCCGATAGCTGAATGGAATGAAAAAAACCCTGCTGTTCTTCTGTTCCTAAGTGCAGTCAGTGGAGTGCCTTAGATACCTTCCCCCATCGAAGTACAGTTAATGGCAGTCCTCACTATCAGCTTGTGTGTTCCTTTCACAAGACACAACTCATTGTCCAGATGAAGCCATATCAAACAACTTTAAAGTAAATACAGGGCCTGGCTCTCATTTGCTCTAAGGCCTATTACTTTGATTTCAAACAACATTTATGCTCACTGCAAGAGTTCCTGCTAAACTTCCAGGGCAATGTGCAGGAGCTTTAGTACAAGGGGGAGGTGGATACAGAGCACATCCCTGCTACGAAGGGTTTGGTTTGTAGACCTATGCCAAATTATCTGCTGGAAAGGAGAAAAAACCCTTTCCTCCCAATGGCCCACAGTCTTTGTCAGGGTGTTCCAAATTGCCTGCACTCTTGAAACATTCGTTACTGCTTTCTGGGTGACCTTTACCATTGGTGTATTTGAAGAATCAGAAGTGGATCATTTTTCTATTTGAGCAAAACACTTGCTTGATTTCCTGCATCGTAACATTTTTGTGTTTTAATTTTGTTAACCTTGCTTGGTCAGTAGCGATCACTTGGCATTTTTCTCCTTGTCCTAAAAGGGTTGCATCAACAGAGTTACTTGTATTTATGTATGTAAATAGATTTCAAGAGCTTCACAGCAAAATATTTAGTGCTTGTAATTACTCCGCATTTTTTTTTCATTTTTCTGTGTTTTTAATGGACTTACTTTTGTGTTTGCTTAAATACTGTAGTGAGACTTATTTCTTTCCGAATTAGTTATTTTAGGCTTCAAGATTAACTACATTTTATTCACTTTTGTAAACAGTTATAGCATGGTCTCTATTGAACATTCTTCACTTTTTTGTGGTAGGGGAGAAATGGATGCACAAAAATCTGTGGGTTATTTGTGGTATTCTGGGTTTGACAGTTACATCTTTAAAACAAAAACTAAACTTTGAGTCTGAGGTGGCTGTATGGTTAAGTCTGTAGGGAGGACACAGCAGGAGACACGCTCCTATCAGAATGGCATCAAAGTGTATTTGTTCAGCATTTACTGGCTATGTTTACAAAACAGATGCTGCAGCATCTTGCAACAGTCACATTTTTCCCTTGGCACTGTAATGCTGAACATTAGGGGAAACTACCAGGTTCTGGAAGTTTGCTTTTTCATTTTTGATTGCAGGGGATTTTTCTTTGGGGGGAGTGGGAGGAGGGAGGCTGCTGTTTTTTGGAACCAGATAGGAAAAGAGACTAGAGTAGATTTTTCCCCCACTACAGGAAGTCTCTAGATACCACGTCTTGCTGTACATAGGGATGGCTGTGTCCAGCACCACAGGAGAATTCATTACAACTAGCACACAGAGCAGCTGGACTGCTGCGTTAGTTCTAATGAAGAACTTCTTTCTTTCTTTCTTTCTTTCTTTGTACCACAGTTTCCTCTGTAAATTCAGTATCATAATTAGTGTGAATGACAAATAAACTGTTTGACAAGTATGCACATTGGCTTGGTGCATTCTTTCATCAGGGAGAAAACAACTCATTCAGAGAAAAAGTAGTCATCAGAAAAAGGGTATTGACCATGTATCACTCAACATCAAAAACATGTTTCCATGCATTATTTTTTTTACTCATTTTTTCTTTTTTAACAAAAAAAAGGCATTTTCCTGCTTTGGGATGACCTGACAAAAGGTTTGCAATCCAATAGGACCATCAGAGTAGGACTGAAATGAGACTTTGCAGATACAGATGCCTAGTAATTGCATTATATCTCTGGTTTCTTGATTGATTTTCAATATTTCAAGGTCATCTACAGCTCCTATTTTTCTCCTTTAATCTTTTGTTTCTTGGATTGGATCCTTTTTGATAAGTTGAACCTAACTTCAGGAGCACCAAAACAGATAGTTTGAGGCTATATTACTTATGAGATAGATACATTGGTTTTTCTTGTTCAATAAATAATTAAACAGTAGTGTTAATGAAACATTGAAATGGGGGAACCAAGCCCAAATGAGAAAAAAATTTCAAAATGAGAAAAAAACAAACCAGTCAGTATTGAAAGTTCAATCTGAAAGCCTCTGTATCTATACATGTGTAGATACATATAGTCTTATAATACTGATCCTACACAACATACTGCATTATAGTTTTGTAGTATCCTTCTACACTCTTAGGGAAGTGAAAATGAAGTTACAAAGCAAAGTACTAAAGGTGTATTTTTTTTTCTGACAACTTGTCAGGTAGCAGTACATCTCTCAAATGATAATTCGGATTATATTTTCAAAATAAGAGCCAAGACACTAAAAGAAAACAGTTAGTGAATTTCAGGTACCTCTTTAGAGGTTCAAAATTCTATCACACACCTCTGACATGGTTACTGGTTACCCTGCTCCTTATGACGATCTGACATTTCTTTCTGGCACAATCCCACATTATCCTAACAATCCTGCACTTACATTTTTGCAAAGGTCTACCCTACAGATTCTTCTCCTTACCCTATGAAGCCTAAGAGCACTTCTTTAGAGGTGGATGATAAAGTAGAGCCCATGTTATTTTGTTTCTTACTTTAACACAACAGGAAAAGAATCTACAAATAGTGGCAGACAAAACAAAAAATATTACATCCAAGGGCATCTCAACAGAAATATTTGTTGCTAGATTTTGAAGACTACATAGAGAACATACCAGCAGAGTTCTCATTTGGAATAGGAGGGTAAAGCATCAGACTACCATGGCCACATCCCACTGCTGCTGAGGCTGGCTGTCCTTGTGAGGAAAGACCATGTCTTTCTTACTTGACAGCAGCAGCTCAGGCATTTGTTCAGGCCAGCTGGCCTAAGGCAAGTCTCTCCTAGCCCAAATCCCACCAGCTTTCACAATGGTTGTGCCATTCCAGATAGGTGGCACCTGCTCTCTGCAGGGTGAAGGGAGGAAGCATGGGCAGCTGCCCCCTCCTGCCCCTCTGCCTTTCTCCTTGCCCAGGGGAGCTGGCAAATGGGGGAGCCAAGATCTCAGGAGCAGGCAATGCACAGTCAGTGCAGGCCTCTGGGGTCCCTGAGCACTTGATGTGGCCCCCTCATACCAGTTTCAGCAGCTGAGAAAGGCCAGCTCAATCCTCCTGCTCTGACTGCTTGAGGGGGAGGAAGAGGAAAGGGCAAAGAAGGTGATGAAGACTAAGGCTGGAGGCTGCTGTTTGTGAGAGGAGGGGCTGGCAAGGGTGAATGCAAAAGGTTGTTGACTTCTTGTTGCACCTCACACCCTGACTGGCAGCTTTTAAAGACCCTTAATTATAAAGGCCATTGTCACGGGTGTTCTCCCACACTGCTTTGTTTGACTTGTGCAATGAGGAAAAAGCCATAAACCAGACTCCAGAGCAAAAGCAGCTTATTAAATATGATCAGCCTGCAAGGCACTGTACAATTCAATACAGATGTCCTGGAAAGACAACACAGGTGTGTCACCTTTGGTGTACGTGGCTTTTTCCCTCTTTTCAGCAGCTTGTCTCACAAGACAACAGGCTTGGATTAGTGGTAAAGTGGAGTATGCCCAGAAGTGATATCCCTTTTTCTGAGCAGGCACGGAAATGCTGGTTACTGGTGCAGCATGTGTGGTCGCAGAATGGACAATAAGCTCTGTATTATCTGCTCTGAGAGAGACCTTGTCATGGCATTCTTCGCTTAGAAGCCTATCGCCACTGCAACTGCTGCGATACTGGAAGACCTTGTAATGGCACCATGATTTCCAGACGTGACTAAAATATGAATCAGTCCAGTACTGTAAATAGGCAAAAAATACAATTTATCTGCCCCTTATCTTTTTCACAACACTGGGCTTCTTATAGGTCTGTAAGATGATTTGGGAACATCTCAGCTATTACTTCAGGCCCCCCCTTCTTCTCCCTGGAAGACAGTACCTTTTTTCACTGTTTACCTTCATTGAGGGCTCATAATAACTTTGCCACTGGGATGCTCCGTGGAGCAGAAGTTCTAACGTAGGCGGAATCTCAAGGAAGGAATGTCCGAATTACAGCTCATCTCAACTCTTGCCTGCTGGGGGAGGGAGGCACAGTGTAGATAAAAGCATGTTTAACCCTGAGGAGAAGGAAAATTAGAACCTACAGGTCTTCATTGGAATGTCTAGCTACTGAATTAGGAAGCTTGTTTTCTGGTTTTAAGTTACAGGGACACCTAGAAGTCTCCCAGACTGGATTAGTCAGCACGAGTCACTGTCTGGGAATTGTTTGGGTTTGTGAGAGGAGGATAAAATAATTTAGAAAGAAAATCTAATACACAGATTTAAAACATAGCCTGCTTTCAGAGCAGGGAGGGGGTTAGGTCTGATTTGTGGTCTTTATAAAACACTCGTTCCTAAGGGTAGGAAGGCTGTCAAAAGAGAAAGAACCTGTTCCCTGCTGATGCCGAATTGTTTCCTGTAGCATGTAAAAAGTGCCTCTGGCTGTTTTACTTTCAAATGCCCCAAAGACAGGAACATCTGTAGCTTTTCTGGGGAAGCTTACCTGGCAATCTTACTATTATCTGCTGCTACACTCCACATGTCCTGTAAGCAGAGAGCCTGTATTCAGGGCAGCCTGCAGTTACAGTTCCCCAGGAGGTCTCTGATATTTGAATGTGCTTCATGCAGCCAGCAAGTTTATGCTTGCTGGCTGCTTAGACCCATTTCCCCTGTTTTCTCACAGTAGAATCCCTCAGGATCAAGAGCTCCCAGTTCAGAAGGCAGCTCCAGTTGCTGTCTGCAGGGATACCACAGGTACAAAGGCACAGGTCTCCCAGCCCTAGCAGCTCAGCAGATGTGTGCCTGGGACGCACTGAACCCCATGCCACAGAGCCCAGCCCAGGTATTCCAGTGTCCTCTTAGACCAACAACTGCTCAGCTTTTCTACATGGCTTTTTTCAAAGGAGCCTGGTGGTCAAACTGCACGATGTCTGCATCAGGTGAGCATCACAGGCATGGAAGACCTTTTGAAACCGGCTTAAAATCAGCTAATTTTCACTGGAATAGCAAAATCCCTGTGTGAAGCCACTGTGACAAACTTCACCATTCCTCTCTTAAATGTCTGTGATAGAGAGTTGCTCTGAAACAAGTCAATATGAGTTATTTTACACAGGGAATGTTTCCTGTTTCACTTTCAAGTGTAAAACAGTAGCTAAATTTGTGGAGGGGGAAAGCCACTGTCCTCCTCCCTTTCTTTTTCTATTCTACTCCCTCCTCTAATACATGCGTCTCTGATATTTCTCCAGCCTCCTGCAGAACTGGGAACCTGGTGATGTCAGTCCAACACATGTAACTTCAGCAGATGTATGATCACAGCCAGTCAAATGCCAGCATGTCCATCCCATGGGCACTATGATTTTGGGACTGATGAGAGGAAGAACAGTTGCTCTATTTTGGAACAGAAAGTCACATTTCCCAAACTTTCTGCATATGGCGAACATCTGTCCATGTGGTCCTGAAATAATGTTCAGTAGTATCCTTTTGAAAATGCTGAAACCAAAATGATGGTTGTCAAAGTTTGGAGCCTGCCAGCTTAGCTGGAAATCCTGGGCCTTCCAGGCTCTTCACTCTGTGGGAAGCAGGCAACATTGCTGATTGGCAGCAACAGTGACATGGTTGGGGTGAGTCAGCACATTGCACCACACTTTATCAGAAATATTTCCAAGCAGACCCAGGTACAAATGGCCAAACTCTTCCCACACAGGCATTCTGGCTTCTTTTCAGTGCTGTAAGGACTGTGGCTGTGATCCCAAGGGCTCACTTGGGTGACCGCAGACCTAAGGTGTTAAAAGAAGCCAATATTTTGCTTTGTAGTTGTGCCTTTCCAAATGTGATCCCTTTAGATTGACTCAATTAGTAGAGTCACTTTGTAATGCCCTGTAAGAATGCCCTAACCTCCCTGGGTCTTTAAACATATCACCTGTTGGAAAATTTGTGTCCTTTCTCAGTGTGCTGTAGCCAAGCTTGGCATTTTCTGCTTTCTAAAGTCTTACATGCAACTTAATTCTCCTTAGGACACACAATTTTTGTGTTACACTTTTCTTAGTTCTCCAGAGGGCAAAGTTAATATATGAGGAGTGAATTCAGAAAAGCAGAGGTGCCTTTTACCCATAAACAGAACATAACAGACTTTAAAGACTGGCAGGCTACTCTGTTTCAATGAGTAGCCTATAGCTGAATTGGTATTTGGCATCAGCTGCTGCCTCCAGAGTAAATACCTGCTGGTGTTCTTCCTCACCCTTAAAGAGGTGGCTTCTTCTCACTTATGTTTGCTTGCACTCTTTCCTATAAGATGGTTTTGTCAGTCCGTAGCCAGCATCCAGAGAGGACAGAGGATGGAGAACGAACGAAAGGAAGAAAGATTATGGAAATCATGAAGCATGATTTGGAAGATAAAACTACAAGTATGTAATCACTTAGCAAAGCATGTTTGTTCTCCATATACATCTCAAGCAATGGTCTTTGTTGCCAAGTCTCCATTGCTGCCTGCCTCACAAAAGGTGACAGTTCTTTGAGTCTCCAATATCTGCTTATCAGATTGTAAAGTCTTAAGATGCATCACTCATCCACACCTTGCTGTAGCATATATACAATTATGTGGTATGGTCAAGAAGTTTCCAAGTGTCCATTCAGACAGTGTGGTCCCATCAAAGATGAAAAAGAAGTGACTCACTGCTGAGTCCCGTCCTTGGGGGTGGTGAATTTTGCCACTTTTTAAGGCTTTTGAGACAACAGTGTACTGAGACTACAGTGTGTGGAAGAAAGAGAGCCCTTCCATCACTTCTGTGAGGGATATTTTTGTGCCCTGTTTGCAACAATATTCACAAGCATATTGAGATTTGCATCCCACAAGAAGCTTGGGGCTTCAGTAACATCTACACAACAGATGAGTGAGTTTAGTGTGTTTAGTCTGTCTTGTGGGGGAGAAGAAAGGCAAGTGGGAGGTCAAATCTACTACAAATCTTTAAATAAGCAAAATATATTTCCTGTTATTCCTCCCGCCTGGATTTTGCAACTAGGAAAGAGAAAAAAGTCTCAAAGAAAACACAAGTTCTGTTAAAGAGAATGAGGCTTTTCATTGTCTGTTAAAGAGGTGCAAGAACAGTCCCCAAAGAGTGGTTTCTTCTCCTATTGTAGGAAGCTGTAAATAATCGGAAAAAGGGGAAAATTCTGAAGGCTTTTTCTCCCTATCCTTGATAAAACAAACATATGTTAGAGCTAAACAATCCTAGGAACTAGGTTCTCCTCTGTGATACTAATAGAGACAGATGCTGCAAGGAGGTGAATAACTTCATCTTCTCACAGTGATTGTTTAGCATCTCTCAGAATTAAACTCCTCAAGTGTCTCTTTTCTCATTTGTATCACTGCTCACGCACACTGTGGTGAAGCTTTATGATGCAGTACTCCCAGCTGCTGGTATTAACTCACCATTAGAAGGTAACACAGCTCACACAAGTTGCTATCTCCTTGCCAGTTGTTATGATGCTATATTAAATGCAGTTATTCCTGGACTTTCCCCCCCTTTCTGTCCCTTGGAATGACTCTCTCTCCACTTGTCCAACACAACTGTACTCTTCCATCACATCTGTTTTGTATCCACCCCTGTGCATACTCATCAGATGTGTCTTTCACATGAGTCCATAGGCCATACAGACACCTACTAATATGATGAGAGGGTAAGGCCAAATGTAAATTTAGACTTACATTTGCTAAGTGACGTATCTTAGCACAGAATGTGTATCTTAGCACAGAATGTGTATCTTAGCACAGAATGTACTTGACTAAGGATCCGTCCCTGAGTTCTTCACTTGCTGATGGCTGCAGCAAAATCCATTACTTCCTGTGCCTAATCTGCAAATGGGTAGTGACATTGAACTCCTTTGAGAAGCACTTTGAGCTCCATTGATGAAAAGGTCCACAGAGAGGAGGTTGTTGTTATTGTTGTCTGCAGTTTAAAAACATGCTCATAAATCATCTTTCAGGGATGGTGAAGCAGGTTTCATTGGCTCTGGAGTTGGGTGACTGAACAGAGAAGAATTTCCTTCTTTGGCATTTTCTCCTAGTTTTAATAACTTTGAACTCTTGCTTTAAATCTTGTTTACATTAGGCTGGTTTAGTAACTGTGTGTCTCCCTCCAGCAATTGTCTCCTTCTTCCCCACCTTCCTCAGGTATTTGGTTTAGGTACCAAACATCTGACTCAGGTCTTCCTGGAGAATGGATGAGCTGGGGTGTATGGAAGAAGGAATTATTTTTCCCTGTTGGTGAGCAGAAGGACTTAATGGAGGAAGGAGGAGGAGGCCCTGACTGTCATGGACATGAGCCCTAGGAACATAAAAACCTAGGCTGTCACCACGCCCATTTGGCCTCTTGGTGAAATGTTGAACACAAACTGTACAGACGGCCTGTACTAAAAATGTTGGTGGCAGAAAATTGTAATGGGTCCTTCCAAGCTTTACAAGCTATGAGGCTGTGATGCCTTCCTGCCTGCCTTTCGCGGCAGGGAGGGGAAGAGAAGCTTCTTTGAAAGCAGCAGGTAACTCACTCACAGCTAATAACTGCCTCCAGTTAGTGACACACGTGCATTTATCATGGTGTAGCCCTCAGAGCTCGATCCCCACCGGGAACAACACAGCTGCTGCTTGTTCACCTTGGTTTTGAGAGGCTCTGACGAGCAAAAGGGTTGGTCAGAGCCCCGCCCGAGTTCTCCAGCCAGAGCAAGGTCTCTGTCCCTGAGAGGCTCATCAGAGGCAGGCCTGAGCTGGCACTCCGGGGCTGCGGGGCAGGAAGAGCCCTTGCTGCAGTGGGGAGCCCTCACCGCACCCCGAGCCCCTGTGGGCCGGCCGGCCGGCAGCGCTGAGACTGGGCCTGGCCCCGCTTCAGACGCCGAGCTGGCTACCCCGCCGCCCTCACCGACCCCCAGCGGCTCCCGACCGCCCCCGCTCGGCCGCGGCCCGAAGCTGAGGGAGCCCTCCCGGCACTGCTGGGGCGCAGGCCGCTAGAGGGCTGCCGTGGCTAACAGCGCCCGGGCACGCCGGCAGCCTAGGCCGAGGCCGCCGGGAGCCCGGCCGGCAGAGCTGCTGGCGAGGGGCCGCCCCAGGCATCCGGTGGCGGGAGGGCCCCGTCTGGCTGCTGAGGGGACGGGAGCCGGAGCAGCCCCGCGGCGCGGTGGGCCGGCCAGTGCGGGCAGCGCTGCGGCCGAGCGAGCGGAGGGCAGGTCTGGGGAAACACCGAGCGGTGGGGCGCAAGCGGCTGACCACGGTGCCTCACGGCCGGGCAGGAGTGAGGCCTGCTCCGGGTGGGGAAACAAGTGCTGCGGTGCCCTGAGGTGGAGGGTGAGATAAGGATAAGGCGGTAGATCAGGAGTGCTTTGGGGGCACCTTCTCTGCTGAGGTCGGGTGAGGTACCCAGCAGATGGGACTTGTCTCCAAGTGCTGCTGTTTCAGCCCTTTCTGCTTGAGCCTGGTGTTCTGTATGCCTCAAAATGCACTGCGTGAGGAAATAGAGAGTTGTAAAACCAGAGCCTTGTCTGGCCAAGGTGTCAGCACAGCCCCTCATCTGTAGGTGGGTTTCTCCCAAACCCAGTAGCCACCAACCTCCCCGACGTTTCAGCCGTTCTGCACAGCTGGGAAGCGTTTTGGGATCAGCAGGACTGGAAGGCCCCAGGATCAGGGTTTAAGATTTATTCTTAGGCTGCCCTTTCAAAGGGTTGTCACCCCCCACAGGGAGCTGCAACGTGACAGCCTCTCAGAGCAACAAGAAACTGGAATTAAATAAGTTATTGTTAAGCATTAAATCTAACAGTACCTGGAAGGCTGAGCCTCCCCACATCAGGGATTTGCTGTTTGCTGGGAAACTGAAAGCTGTTTGATACACTGTTAAATCAATAAAGGGAGAGGGGAATGTTTGCAAAATTTGTTTGGCATCTGTGAGCTTAGCAGATAGTTTCATGGTTCACATGATACTGGTTTGCTGGGTTTAAGTTGGAAAGGTCATTATATGAAGTAGTAACTAGGTGCCGGGCCACCAGGGAGCACCACAGGCAGGAAGGTGAAAGGCCTCAGCCATACACCAAGTCTCACACCAGAGCCTGCGTAGCCCTTCAGCTCAACAAGGCTGCAACCAGGCACTGCCAGGGGGAATGGATATATGTTAGTGGTAGCTGTAGGAAGGGTAACAAAATCCTTTTCCTCCTGACAGAAAGGAAATTTTAAAAAGCCATTGACCTTGTCTGCCAGACATTTTCACCTACTGTGTTCATTGCTGCTGGATGAGCTTTTCAAAGCCATGCCAAGGGTGCGTGTAGCTATGTATCTCCTGTGAGAGTGAATGGAATACATCCATGTGGCGTTTCTTTCCAAGTTTCAGCCCACTCTTGTGGGACTCCAGTCTTGTCGCCCACTCTGCTACCACATGGGGGACTTGAGCAGTACGGCTCAAGCGAAGGATGGCCTGGAGAAGCCCAAAACGTGGTATTGCAAGGAGTAGGGACAGTGAAATATGAGGAAAAAAAGGCTCAGGCATACAGCTGAGGTGAGATGGGTTGTTTTAAAGCTCCTGACAGTTGCAGATATTTAAATCTGAAGGGGGAAAAAAAAAGTATTGTTAACTTAGTTTTCCTATAAGAGGCTTTTCTAATAAACTGAATTCAAACTTGGCAGGAAGATAAACAGTATTGTATCTCTGGTCTTGGGCCTTGTAGTTGTGGCCCATTCAGAGAGAAATCCTGACCTTTCGAGACAGATGAGCTAGCTGCAAATGTGCCTGTCAGACAACCAGACAGATCCATAAATGCTAATGGGGAATAAATTTCAAGAAGTCCTGAAATGCTGTCAGGAGCCATAAATGTATCCAGATGGGAAATAGCTCAAAAGAACTTCCCGTTGCCACATCAGAGACCTGGAAGCTTGGAAAATGTTGAAAGTTGACTGTAATATGAGGCTCAAAGCTAAGAGGCTGGGTTGTCTGCAGTATTGTGTTATGGCTGTAATCTCAGCAATGCATCAAGCGCCCTGGCTGGCTGATAGGAAGACTTCGACTCCCTTCCTACTCCTTCAACAATATGCAGAATATTAGTATCTATTGGTTGTCTTCCATTCTTTCCCATCCAAACTTTTGGAGTGCCAAATACTTTGTCATTCTGGATCTGCAGGACAGCTTGAGCCCTGTGCCAGCATGTTTCCAGTCACATCTGATGAACTGTTCCTAAGATTTATGGCTTTTTTTCAGTAGAATCCAAACAGATCCAAAAATCATAAGAAGATACCAGATAACAAACCAGATTGTTCAGACATGTTTCTCTACTTTATTGATACTGTATCATCTACATGTTTTGTTTCACTTCAAAAGTAAATGAGTTACCATTTGGCTGTGACTATGGCAGGTATCAAAGAGGTTCACTGGAGTATTCCTCTTGGCAAAACCGGGACCTGTAAATGCCAGGTGGTTTACAAACAACCTGGCAAGCAGTCTTTTTGATAAAACTTTAGCCTAGATCTGAACATGTCTCATATCACATTCTACAAGTTCATATGGGGAAGCTGGGTTCTATCCCTAAGGAAGAGGCTAATCAAAGGGAGAAATTCAGTGATAGTATTTATTTCTGATGAGCAACCCCAAAAGAAGAGCAGCTTAGTTTGCTGGTCAAAATCAGAAATTCTGATTTTGATACTGCCAGGCACTAACAGGCTTGAGTGTCCCAGCACAGCCTCCCCTGGGCCTGCCCCCACCCTTGTCCATGGTCGAGGAGCCCCATTTCAGTACCAGCCTGGGCTTCCAGTTCTGCCTCAGCTGTGCTTGTAGGTGTGCTCCTCTCTAGCCCTGCTTCTGGTTTTGCATTGATCCCAACTCTGGCTCCCTCCCTTGCTGCGACCAAGGCTGTCAACGGACCCTGCTACCAGCTGCTGGCTCTGCTTGCTGCCTTCAGATCCTGATGGATGGTGCCTGTCAGTGAGGGCACTGCCTGGACTTAGTTCACCCTTTTGATTCCTTATTTCCTGGGGAATATCTGGCCCTTGCTACTCCCTGATAAATAGCCTGAATAACAAAAATCACAACTAATAATTAAAAAAGTCCAGCAGACAACATATGATGTCAACAACAGGCATTTGTGTCCAAGACCAGTTATCTTTCTTGGTATGGATATGTGGGGATTTTTCATCAAAAATACACGACAGTTAGTGCTAATGGTCTCTGCTGTTGATTGCTTCGGCAGAGGGGTCAACAGCTCACCAGATTTGGAAGGTCAATTGTTCGTAAGTTGAGCTAGCCCTTCTGAGGCAGAGTAACAGCACTGAGGGAGGGAAGCTGCTACTGCTTTTGACCAAGTTCTCCTCAGGAGCTTGTTTCTTTCGAGAGCCATCAGGCATTTGTTCTTCCAAGGGTTAAAATTCAATTTCAAGTAACATTTATGAAATTCTGAAGAAGTTAACAGAGCTGCATGGTAAGAATCATAATATTGTAATGAAAGAAAAATTGTGATCTTAATACAGCATGGTGTGGCAGGTTGGAGTGGGAAATGGAGTTAATATCCATGTATCCCAAATCATGTGCTAATTTTTATGTAGTGCAGTGGAAAGACCCATGAGGTTAGCCAGAGCAGTGTAAGTAAAACAATCACTTTGAGATCTTTACACCCAGATTCCCAGGAGCCTTGCTTTGCCATTTGGTTTGAAGGAGTATGCCCAGAGCTAGCCATCAGTGTTGTGTCTGGTAAACATTGCACTAAGGAAAGGCAGGACCTACTACTTCCATTCCAAGGTGACCTGCCAGGGTGTCTACAGAAAATAAACAACAAAAGCCAAACATGACAATTCTTACTGAACCGCTTATGCCCTCTGTCTGAAACCCTGGTGCTGACCTGGTCCTCCAAAGCAGCATGTAGTACCCTGCCAGCCAGTACTGTAAGGCAGACTGCATTTCCTTTGGTGGTATCAAGCTGGGATGCTGTGTTTCATTGCCAAGCTTAACTCTTGACACTAACAAGTTCCAGACATAGGCATAGCCTGACTAATTGTGAGTGTATGAAAGTAGATGGTGTCTTCTTTGGCTTGGTCCAGGCCTTGAAAAAGAAGCTGTACAGTAAAGTATAAAACAACTGCATTTTCTCAAGTCCGCATGTGTTCACAGGAGAATATACTTTTTACAGTACAAAAATAAAATAACAGTCAGATATTTACATACCTACTGCATACTGAAGTTCCTTCTCTCTTTCACTTAAATATGCCTGTCTTCAACATCTAGTAAACTAGGTATCTCAGAATCATTAATGCATTTATTTTCATTGGTATCCTAGGGGTTAGATATGCATGAACAGTAATTTTAAGCACTGTGAGATCAGACAATTGGATAATAACTAGGAGCCACTACTGTCCAGAGCCATACAAGATGCAGGCCTGGGCAGCTTCGTCTTCAGGAGGTTCCAGAAGTGCTGAGGTTTCTACACAGAAATGCTGCTGACCTGGGCTATCTGTCCAGTGGTGAAAAGGGCCCCTGGCTGTGCAGTTCTGTTTGTAAATATGCTGTCAGGAGAATTCTTTCCTTCTGACACCTGTTGTCCTTGCTTTAACAAGGTCTAAAAGAGAGAACAATGGTCTCACCACTCCAAGAAAATGCAAAAAAAAAAAAAGAGTACTCCATTGACTTCTGACAAAGAAGAGGCAAGATAAATGAAAGGAACCAATGGGCAGGCCTGAGACATGTTTACTTTCCACATATTATTTTATTATGTTTGGGAGGCATTCCGGTAAAAAGAGGAGCATAATTAAGCAGAGGAATGTTTGTAACTGTAACTAGGCATAGAAGTCTGGGCCAAGGAGCTATGCTTCAGTGTGTCCCTGGGGTGAGTTGGTCACCCTCACCAGGGCAATAGCTTCCAGAGCTGGAATGCAAAAGTTATAGCCTCAAAAAAATCAAACAACAAACCAAAACCAAAATGGCAGAGAGGCAAAAGAAGGAGGCTTTGATTGAAAGTTGTCTTTAAAGAGTAAACCAGGGCAGAATCCATTCATAAGTCTTCTCTGAAGTGAGAAACAAGAATAGGGTGAAGAGTTTCCTGAATGCACAAGGACAGGGACAATTTGAGATGCTGCATGCAGTCTTGCTGAAGAGCTGGAAAACCAGGAATTGTCTCCAACACTAGCATGGAGATTGAGGTCTGGCGAGAGGGAATGGTAAGGGAGCCCACAGCCTGACTCAGACCTTGCTGCTCAGCAAGATTTGACCAACCCAAGCTGGAAGCAGGATCTTACTGCAGGAGGTAGGGAAGCAACTGAGAGCTGAGCTAACCAACTTGCTCAAAAAAGATGACTTTCAAATAGTAATAAACCAGGAGTTAAATATTGTCTGCTATGCTGTTTATCTGCCTTTCTTTTTCTTCCATTAATAAAACATTTTTTATTAAGTTGAGTCATGTTTGCAAGTGAAGAAAATGAGCTTGATGAGCACCAGAAAGTTTAGTTTTAAATTTCCCAAGCTTCTGGATAAGCATCTGGGTTTAGAAGTGACCCCTAGGATTTGAACTCAGCCCTTGTCAGTCAAGTCCTGACAGAAGGGTTATACAAGTAAATGAAGTTTATCTGGCCTTTCCCTGCCCAAGGCTTCTAACAGCAGCTTCAGCTTCTTTTTTACATCCAGGCTATGTGGGATCCTGTCAAAACAATTCACTAGTCTCTTTCTTGTGGTTTCCTCAGCCAAAAGCACAGCAAAAATCTGCCCATACTCAGCTCTGACTGCTTGCCCAAGCTTTGTTTTCAAGAAACTGCCAACAATCAGCAGGTAATGTCACACTGAAATGCTGTCTCACCTGAGACCAGCTGTGAGTGACCAACAACAGGCTGACAAAATACCCATGGGCACCATTTGGAACAGAGTCAGATAGGGTACTATTTACTCAGATGTGTTGGGTTTGTGTAGCAGAGGTGGAGGTTTTTTTCGGGGGGGAGGTACAAGGGAGACTCCTGTGAGAAGTTACTCGAAGCTTCTCCTATGTCTGATAGAGCCAATGCCAGTCCAAGTTGGACCTGCCTTTGGCCAAGGCTGAGCCAATCTGCAACAGTGGTAGCATCTCTGCGATAACATATTTAAGAAGGGGAAGAAGCTGCTGGGAAACCTGCAGTGAAGAGAGGGGTGGGTTGAGAGAGAATCAACTCTGCAGACACCAAGGACTGTGAAGAAGGAGGGGAAGGAGGTGCTCTGGGCACCAGAACAGAGATTTCCCTGCAGCTCGTAGTGAAGACCATGGTGAGGCAGGCTGTCCCCCTGCAACCCATTGAGGTTAACGGCTCCTCCAGAGCAGGTGGACCGTGACTTCGTGAAGGTCCCACACTGGAGCAGTCATGAAGAGCTGTAGCCCGTGGGAAGGACTCATGTTGGAGAAGTTTGTGGAGGACTGACTTCCATGGGAGGGACCCCACGCTGGAGAAGGGGAAGAGTGTGAGGAGTCCTCCTCCCGAGGAGGAAGGAGTGACAGAAACAACATGTGTTGAACTAAGCACAATCCCCGTTGCCCATCCCTTTGTGCCACTGAGGAGAAGGAGGTAAAGTAATAAGGAGTGAAGTTGAGCCCAGGAAGAAATGAGAGGTGGGGGAAGGTATTTTTAAGATTCAGTTGTATTTCTCATTATTCTGCTCTGATTTGATTAATAATGAGCTAAATTGATTTTTTTACCCAAACCAAGTCTGGTTTGCCTGTGACCATAGTTTGTGAGTGATCCCTCTCTGTCCTTGTCTTGGTCCATGAGCCTTTCCTTATGTTTTCTCCTCCCCATCCCACTGGGAGTGAGAGGAGTGAGTGAGGGGCATGTGCCGCATGTGCTTAGTTGCTAGCTGGACCGAAACCATGACATCGGTATGAATGAATTTTGGGTGAGGAAGTGTTGGGCTGGGAGAACTTTTCATAATGAAGCTACCAGGTGTCCTCCTCAGGAAGGATTGATCAAGTGCATCCTTTCAAGATGGCTTAATATTTTTTCCTTCAGTAAGAAGACCAATCCTCCCCTCCAGCAGTACACTTACAACACCTTGTACATGTACTGGAAAAAAAAGAACAATTTTGCAGTGAAGGTACAGGAAGAGCTGCTATTTGTTTCCAGCATTGCTCTCAGCCCTCTTGCTGTGCTTGGGGAGCCTCACTTGGACTCCAGGCTTCTTTCCCTGAGCCTCAGCAGCGCTTTCCCTGCAGGAAAGCTGTGGTTTGTGAAGCAGAGAAGTCCCATTAGTCAATTGGGAAAACCAATAAGTGGGCATATGGAGTTAGCTACATAAACCACATTGCAGTGGGTGGTGCAGCCCTGTGCCAGGACCTAAAAGCAGTCTTTTACCCAGTCCAAAGGCAGTGCTTATTGCAAGCTGCTCCCCAGTGTGATCTGGGACTCCTTTTCCATGCGTTACACTTCCTGGATGTTGAAGCCCAGGGTGTACTGTGAAGTTCAGACACTGTTCTGCTACTGAGAATGCCCCTTGTAGCCTTTCCTCCGGCACCAAACACAGAAGGAAAGCTGTTGGCTATCACTCCCTGCAAGCTGAGGCAAGCTCTTGAACCAGTGATATATCATTCCCACTCCACCACTGGCTGCCAGCAGTTGAGTGATTTAGCCCTGCACTCATCACCCCTCTCTCACATTTTGATTTAGTCCCCAGGAGCACATGATGGAGTTTGGAGGCTTTGCTATTTATTCAGTTCCTCACTGTTTGCTGTGCTGACAGCTGGCGTCACTGCCATGTTTGAAATCTTGGCTGTGAAGTAGTAGACTGCTCCTTGATGATGTGAATCTAGGAGATCACCCCTGTACTGATGTTAGCAGTGACTGCTCTCAATCCCAAAGTTTGCATACCCATTTGAGGTTCTCCTGTTCAAGCAGTGATAGCACTCAGTTGATGTGTTTGCTCGGGCAGAGAAAAGGCTTCTGACATTGGTGACTATTATTAGAGTAGCACAAAGCAAACCACAGAAAACAGAAAATGTTAAAATGCAGATCATCAAAGTGAAATTGGATGTGGAATTTATTCTCCAGGTAATGAAGAAAGGCCAAGGGTTTATAAGGCAGAAGGTGGGATGGTTCATTCAACCAAGAGAGAAACTGCTCATGAAGGAGTTCTGGCAAGCTTTGTAGATAGAGTCCTCAGCACCCAGAAGATCCTGTTTGACCACAATGGCAGCCAACATGTTGGCTGGTATTTTTATCACTGCAGTTATTTCAAATGGCTTTCTAGCAGCTGCTTCTCTAGTCGTACCTGCAAAACCACAGCATCCAACAGATAAGGTCTGCTGTAAGTGCAGGATCCCAGTGCTGTCCTGGGTGGTATTCTCAGGAGGATACTAGTCTCATATCATGGGTGTAATTGTTAAGTGTGCTGGTTGGAAGAATGAGTTGACAGCTGTAAGAAAAAAGAAGGAAGAGAAGATTTTTGAATTATGGCAGAGATTACTAAGGTACAGAGCAAGTCATTCTCAGGTGAAGTAACTCTCATAGTCCCACTGAGGAACCTGGCTTGCCGAAGGTGTTGCATTCCTTTTAGTAAATCCTCTTTATTTTTATGCTTTCTTTTAAATTAAATAATGTCTTATTTATTATATTTTATTAATATAATGATGTAATTATATTTATTTTAATTATTATTTAAGAATTAAATTTTATTTTGTGCATTAAAGCTGAAATTCTGTCATTGAGCTGAACTTTGCAGAAAGTGCCAGGTACCTTTTCAAGGTAAACCAATTTAAGAAGAAAAACTAGGTTTGAATCCAGCAAAACTTCAGATACAATTTTACATGTGACATTGAAGAAGATAGTAATGCTTCTCTTTTTTTCTTCCCCAACCAAATTCAGAGGCATATGTCATTAGAGATCCCTGTAGCAGATCAACAAGAAAGGATCCTGAAATTTTTGTCACTTTTTGATGAAGCACAAAAAAGTGCCACTCCCAGAGCAGACCCTAAAATCAGTGGAATCAAAGGTAACTGCCAAAAAGTAATTGGTCTGTAAATTTACACGTCTGCTACGGGTTTTTGCAGAGACAAGGTGTTGTATGTGGCTGATTCTATGTCTTTTTCAATAATGCATATAAAAGCAGGTAACAAAAAGTGCCAGGTACCTTTATGAATGGGGTAAGATTCTTCCTTATTTCCTTGACTGTTATTTTTAAATATGTTTTTCTACGGAAGAGGTACCTGTATGTTTGTCTCTGTGTTGTGAGAAGGTTTTTTTGGAAGGAGAGGTGAAACAAGAAGATTGTCTCCACTAAAAGGTCTTATAGGCATGCAAGTTCTTGGATTATTGGAGATATTTCTCTGTGAGAAAATAAAAAAATGGAGAGGAGAGAAAGCTGTGAAGATCCTTACTGCCAGCGATATATCATTACAGATGTTTTTTGAGTATTCTAAGGGCATCTCATTAATTAATGTTAGTTCTGTATGTTTTACTTGTAGTACAACTTGTCATGTCATTCAGCACTGATGACACAGCGTGAGTCAAATATTGAAGAGATAGTGATCATATCTGCGGGGCAGAGGTCATGTTTCAGTATAACTGGAAGCAAAAACACAGGGATGTGGAGGGATTTAAACAAGTAACAAACCCACAAGCCACAGAATTTCCATTGACTTCTATTTGGACCAGTGATTTTTTGCTTTTAAATCTTAGAAGAGGCTAAATAATTTCTTTTGCTAACACTTGTAGGTCATGTTCCAGCTTCAGAAGGTGACTGCTATATAACTTGATTCATGTACACCATAGTATAGTGCTGTAAACAAGACTTTCTTCACTATATTCTGGTGTATCAGATCTACCATCTGCTTGGTTAAACAAGGATCTCACTTCAATCAGGAACTTAGTGTAGGTTCGATACAGAGGACCATAGTCCTCTCATAAAACTTTTACACAAAGTAACGGAGAATCCATTTTAACTTAATACGACCTGAAAGTGTGCAAATGGAAACAAAGAACAGGATTTATGTCCGCAGCTGACATTAAACTTGTTATTAACTGGATGTGTTTAATGAAAAATGTAAGCCTGTGAGCACTGAATGCTACTCCAAATCATGGCATGATCATCCTGCTATAAGAACCATCATTAAATTTTAGTAGTCCATAAACAACACAAATTCTGCACAACAAAACCACCCATCTAAACCCAAACCGAAAAGAGAGAGATTTGCAGCTTTCTCAGGTCAAATTTGGTAGATGTCTCAGCACAAGAGAATTTTGTATGATTTTTTTGTCGTGTCTGTAGGCATCTAAAAAGCCTGTCCACTCTGCAGTCAGCCAAATTAAACTGTGGTAATCCTTGTCACTGCCACAGCTGCCACAGTGCCCCATAGGATTTCCCATCAGAGATTTATTAATTGTGAGTGGGCACTTCTGTATGAATCGATCTGGGTTTATGCTTGAGTGACCCAGGTCATCTGACCTAGGTATTTCTATACCAAGACAATTTAAAAGATCCCAGCAGAACATAGAACTGCTTTCCTGGAGACTCAAGACAGCCATGTGTATCTTGAATGGCAGCTTTTGCATGAGTGGAAAAAATGGGTGAGGTTTTACAGTAGCAAAGCAACTGATTCAGCACAGAATAATATAGTTAAACCCCCACCAGGCTCTACTTTCAGTTAATTGCTTTCCAATTTAGCATTTGCTTTGGAGTATACTGCTTTTGGAGTTTTCTGTCAGGAACATCTACATTTTTCCAAAAGCTGTGTTTTAAGTAATGTTTGTGAAACTGGACCATCAAGTACTGACTGTGCAGACTGTTTATACCCATATGATGTACACGTCAGTAAACAGTCTAGTGAATTTGAAAAGTTGGCGATGTATTATTATATTATTTAATTCCTGTTCCCAGTTTTGGTCCCCTTTGCATTATCTTCAGGGGAAGGGAGTTGTAACTGTTTTCTAAGCTGGAATTTTCGTCTCATCAAGGATTCTTTGAGAATTTGGCTAAAACGTTTCAGATGTTCCACCTGAAACTATTGTGTGAAAGTAACTCAGCAGGTACTGTGTGGCACTGAGGCTGAATATTTGTCTCTCTCAGTGCCTTTGGAATTTGAAATCTCAAACATATCAAGCATGTGTTGGATCTGGTGGTCTCCTCATCACTCTGCTAGGCACACATGTATAACATAGACCACTGAGGTTTCCAAGTCTGAGCTCTCTCCACCCAGTCAGCAACAAGTAGGTATGTTCTGGGAATGCTTGCACTGGCTTTGTAGACATTTATTCTAGCAGACATTATTTTTACCCTCCATTTGCCATCCAAAGGCATTGTCTTTTGTGTCTTTGTGCATGACATTGTGTCTAAATGATTGTGATATCTCTTAAAAAGGGGTTTAAGACTCTAAACATAATTTTGACTCTATATGTCTGATTTGGATTTCTTCAGTCTTTTGTTGTCTGTTGCTTATCTTGCTGTTTCTGGCTGAAAGTGGCAAGGTGGTGTTCATGTACACTGGCTAACCCAGATTTGAGTGGCCATGCCTCCCTGTGGAGAGCAGGACTAGGGATACATTCACCCAGCACACACCTGATATTGCTCTTCTCGGCTCTACTGTCCACAAGCAGAGGCATTGCCCGAGACCCTCAAATATATTTACGCACTGTGGTGCCTTTCTCCTGGCCACCCTGTTGCCTATTTCTCCTGAGTTAAGGCTCAGACTCTTCGTAATGCCTGTAAAAAGTTATGGGCTTGGAAACTTATCAGAGCAGGGAGCTACCAACATAAGCAGTAAGTGAAATACAAAGCAAGTGCCTCAGACTGAAAATAAATCTTCTGTGGTGGTGTCTCAGGCAAGTGAGATCCCCAGTCTCAAGATGTAACACCATATCTCTAGTTACATACTTACAGACCTGGTGCTCCTGTTGGTTAAAAAACATGAGGACTCTTACTTCTTGTGTGTAGCAGTTGCTAGTAGTTTGAGCACTTGTTCAAGAAGAGTTTTCAGGGTCAAATCTGCCTCTTATCTGAGATGCAATGGTGTTGTAAATCTCCAAAAAGCATCAAATTACCAAGATCTCTATCAGTCTTAATGGTCATACCAGTAGTGAAATGTTCATTATACTGTCAAGAAGTCAAAAAGCAGTTTCCTATCCACTTTAGAAAGTCTCAACAACTCAGTTGTTCAATCAGGGATAGAAGTGATGCTGGAGGTGAGGCTGACCTTTGAGGAACACATGGCAGTGGTACATTTATGGAAAGCCAAGCTGTGGGAAGAGGCAGCTCTGCTAATTTTACTCATGGATGCATCTTGTTAAATGACATCATGCTGAGAGGTACTGGAAACAGAATCATCATCTTCTGGAACAGTTTCTAACTGTGTTCCCTTTTTGCATTTCAGCTTATGCCAAGATGTATGGAAAGAAAGTAGAAACGGTGAGAACAGGCAGCTCTGTGTTTTCTCTTGCTTGTTACTCTAGTTGTTAATACCCATTTAACTCACATCATTATTCAGCAGAGTAACCAGTGCTGTGTTTTTTGTTTCCTGGATTGCCAATGTTCTCAGTTTCTAGGGGCTGCTTCACTAACATTGTCCTGCATTTGTACTGTTTTGGTCAGGAAGGTGTGAATGAAGGCCCATCTCATCCTCCATCTGAACTGAGCAAGGACCTCCTGCAAATAAGTCCTTTACATGGGAAGAATTTCTGGAAGCCTTCACTGCCTACCTTCTGGAAAATTAAGAGAGGTGGGACTTAGAGAGTGATGCTGTACCTTGTCTAGCTAGTTACTGGATCAGCCTGGTACTATGGCTAGTGTAGAAGGTGCTAGAAGTACCTGATGAAAATAATGTCTATTGTAAACCATAGCTGTCTTGCTGAAACACTTTTCTCTTAACATATACACAGAGGTGAGACACCAGTTCGGTCTCTAGGGCAATCTAAACTCATGGTAATCTTGCCAAGAGTTGATGAGACCTACAACCAATAGGAATCTATCTGGGCTGTGAAAGCCATTGAACAGTAACCAGAGAGTAGGCATTTTAGCCATTCTCAAATTGAATCAGATCTGACCTTATATTGCCAAAGAGAACAGAAGCACAGCTCCCCATGTACTTATAACAAAGTGTCTTTTAGGAAAGCTGTCCGGTGTTTGGAGTTGGAGTGTGAGAGACTGCACTTCACCACAGCTTGCCTCATGTGTTTGTACTGGACCAGAAATGTCTCTGGCACATTTTGTTTGTGCCTCCTTCAGTTCTATGGGTATGAAATGAGAATAACAGCTTTCCTTTTGTGACAGGGGTGTTGAGGGTGTGAGTATACTGCTGAGGCAATCAAATGCTACAGCAATAGGGGTGAGATAGAAAGCTGACTAGAAATTTTTTCAACGTTTTTTTGGCATGAAATCTTTTGAGATTATTTTTTAAAAGACATCTCATTTTTAACTGGCTTTCAAAGCTTTTAAAATGTCAACTGTACAAATGAGATGTTGTTTTTAATCCAGATGAATGATTTTGACTGATCCCCTATTAGATTTTATAATATAATTTAATGGCAACTTCTTAAATTCAAGGGGGAAGAAGGGTGCTCCATTTACAACTTCTCCCACTACTATTCTGGTAATGTAATTTCTTACAAAGTAAAGTATTGTTCCTGAACATTTATAAGCATATTCTTCAGAAAGGCAGACAGAGGGAGTTTTCATTCTGACTGAGTGAAGGAGCACAAAACCTTAAAGGCACTCTGTGTGTGTGTATATAAAACATTGTTTATACCAGGTACATGCAGTACAAACACTGCCTATTACTCTCCCTTCCCTTGTCTCAGTTTAGCTCTTTTTAAATTTTTTGTCCTTTCATCTTCTCCTTTTCTACTTCTCTCTTCTTGTCTCTTCTAGTTCCTGTGCTTTGGATTTATATTCCCAATAGATATGTAAATCAATAATTTAGTATCTAACCAGCAGTTCATAGCCCTGAGTGGGATTGAGAATCTCAAGTCATGTTTTTCTTTTTTTTTATTATTTGTAATCAATTATTCTAATTCTGCTAGTACCAAAAAGCAGGCAAAACAGAAGAGGGAACGCTTACCTCTTTGTTTTGTCACACTTTTAAAGCCAGTTCATTCTTCCAAAGGTCTAATTCATTATTTTTGCAGCTAAGATTGATAGTGGTAGATGTACTTCACTTCAACAGCACTTCAATATTGTATAACAAAGCTTTGGAGTACTTGAAGATTTAAAAAGCCAAGCAGCAAGAAAAAACCAATTATATAAATTCAATGTTTCGGAGGTTGTTACATCTTGATGCCTCTTTTGCACACCAAGTACCCCTCAGTCCTGCCCAATGCTGCCCTTGGATGGGATCTCCTGGTTCTTGCCCCTTTTACAGCGGGGTTCAAGCACAACATGAGGCATTCACCTCACTTCCTTAGCACACTGTAGGGCCAACTGAATTTGTATTCCCTCTGGTCTGTGTTTCTGTGTGCCCTGGAAGAGCTTCTAGCTGAAGGTGTGTACCCAGCCCCAGCTAGCATGAGGCCTGAGTGAGCAGTTCCTCTGCATGCCCTAGGTAGAGAGGTTGCTACACTGCCTATGCCAGGGGCAAGAAATCCACTCTTTGAGTAACAAAAAGGAGGGTGAAGACTAAAGCATTCCAGTGCCTTCCCACATTTATCTAGAAACAGCTCTTAACTCAGTTAGAACCACCTTGCTGTAGTATTAGGGGTGTGTCTACATGATACAAGCAGACTATTGTGGATACCCCTACTCCACTGTGAAGCAGAGTGCTCTAACATGAACAGACCATCATCATGGTGAAGAAAATCAAGGTAACTTAGGCACTTTGGACAGCTGAACCAGGTTAGAGTGCTGTCATGCAAACCTATAGAGCCAAGGTGACTAATTGTTTTCATGAGGGTGCAGGAGCATGGTTAGCTGCTACAGCTGCTCTCACCTCTGCAGCATCTGTGGTTCAGCAGGCCGCTTATTTTATCAGTTCATTGATGTGGTTATATGGGTGTGTCTTTGCTACCATATTTCCTAAGGCACAAGCTTTATCTAGAATAAGGTGGGAGAGGGAGGGAGAGGTCTTCAGCTCAAGCAACATCCAGAATGATGTGAGCTCTATCAGAGGAGATTTTACTGGTATCAGCAGAGAGCAATTTTCACGAAGGCTTGTACAGATGCAATGGTAGGACTTTCTATCCACATCAGAAGGTATTATAACGAATACTTTTACCGTTTGGACACATCCTTATCACCTTGCAGCCTGTTAGCTCAGGCAACCTTAGGCACAGAGGAGCTTGTAACACTCTATCTGTTACAGTACAGCTACATGTGAGGCACACAGAACCTTACCTTGTGTTGTGGTATTTGACGTGCAGCATCTCCTTGCATCTGTGTATGATCTGAATCCTTGTAGCCCCTCATGTGAGTCTGGTTTCATTACATGAAGCAATTTACAACTATTTCAGTGTCCTACAATGGAGTGAGCTAAAAGATCAATTCTGTGATTATTCCTATAGGCAAAAAAGCAGCAAAGTTTTCACCTCTAGAGACCCCTTGTCTTCACTACAGGTCACTTGAGAGGAGTGAAACTTTTAATAGCTTGGTGCTGATCCTGAGGTTTTCAAAATCAAGAACAAGAAGTTGAAAGAAAGCAACTTTTCAAATATTTTTGAACAAAAGAAGATACAGGTTTACTTTAGATCTTGTTTTACTTTTTAATCTTGTGTTGAAAACCAAGGTCTTTTTTCTTTTCTTCTCCAGCACTTCTACCTCTCATTTTTGCCCTTTCATTACTGAAAAAAATAAAAAGGAAGGAATGATAGAAGGAAGAAAACCAAGAAAAACAAATGTTCTTGGTTTTTGAAAAGGAAAATTTGTGTTTATTTCAGTCCATTGGTTTGATTTAATCAAAAGTTGAACAGTTTTCAAATTTTAAAGTAAGACTTGTTTCTCTTAGTTCATTTCCAGAAGAGATTTTTCTGTTTGCATTCTTAATCACAGGGGTCCAGTTTAGACCAGGACCTGGAAAAACCTTGCTGCTTCACTGCTTTGCAGTTTGCTAGTAAAGGAAAACTGAATGCTGGTCTGAGCCATCCATTAGCAACCAGCTTGCTTTACCCCATCACTCGTGAGCAGAGCCTGCATTTGGATCTTTGTCACATGAGATAACTAAGAGTAGTCCAGGGATACGATGCTAGTAAAGGCTGCTGTGGGGAGAACGTAGCAGTGAGACATGTGGCAAACCTCTGCTCTCCCAGCCCTATCAGGTGTTCAGGATCTCTCAACAGGAAACTCAGTGTGTGGGGCAGCAGCTCCCATGCGTGGTCAGTAAAGTCAAAGTGGATGTCAACAGAACCACTAAGAACCTTTGAGTAGTAGGGTCCATGGGGGCATCTGGGTGATTAGGGCTTGAGTGGTAACAGCAGTTGGAGTGGCTGGTTGAGAGTCATGTTTGCTAACCATGCTGTGGATAGTTTCTGTTGACTTGAACTTTCAGGGTCATGGCTCACCTTAGCAGTTGATTACTGGTTCTTGACAGCTTAGAAATAACCTTCCTAATAACTTAGAAAAAAAATTGCTTTTATACTAAACTTCAGCCAGTTTTAAGGGGCTTGTGAAATTTAGGTATTTGCTTGTACTCAGATAAATAGCATATTGATATGGATGAGGTATACTAACTTGCTTTCTTGAGGTTTATTTTTTTCATTGCTTTGAAGCTATTTTTTTAAAAATGCATTGGAGGAAATATGTTACAGTTAGTTACCCTGCATTTGATTTTATTTCAGCTTGCTTTTGGAAGTACAGCATTGAGCAGATAGCATTTAATCTTCAAGTTGACAGGTCTTGCTGAAGACTAAGATACTCAAGCTGAGAAAGAAACCTTCAAACCTTGAAGAGTTTTCTACACAAGTGATTGAAAAGCAATTAAAAAAGTAACTGTCTGACCCTATTTGCTTTGCATATAATAAGTGTTTAAAAGGAACATGTAAAAAGTTGTGTTTAAAATGATAATAAAAACATTTTTGTACAAGCAACACCACACAGATGATTAATTGTGATAATAAGCATTTGGAAATCAGTAGCTCTATCTACAGAAACATGCCTTTAAATAATGGAACATGATCTCTGCCCTGACATGGGTTCAAGCACTACAAATCTGCCTAGATATTACATCTTATTTTGTTCTCCAGTAAATAGTTTTAAAAAAAATCCTTCAATGGCCTTTTAAAAGTAGAATAACTCAAATGTGGACAAAGGTATTTCTTAAAATACAGTGTTTTAATAAAGGCCAGTCTGAGGCACTTGAAATTTTACTGTGGAATTGTGCAGACTCTTTAGCTCTTCCATCCCAGGACAAATGAAGTGACTGCAGTATTCTGATATTCTGGGTCATTTCTATGACTCCTCTACTCACATCTTCTCCCTGTGTTGCCAGAAATATGCAAACACCAACTGTAATGTTCTGGTTTAGGTAGTATCATGTGCACCTGACAATCCATTGTGAAGGGCCAGAGCCATGAACTTCTTTTGCTTGAGTAAGAGAAGGAAGGAAACCACAAAACATTAGGTTTCAAAATTATCAGTGGCCACAAGCATTAAATCAAATATCCTTCCAAGTAATGTAAGATTTTAAGGAAAAAAACACCTCTGTTTGCTGAGTGTTTGAGTCTTTTTTTCCCTTCACCTGACAGTACTGGAAGTGCAGGCATGTGATTCTGATGAAGCTTTAGAAAAAGAGGACAGGGCGAGGGAGGTTGAATAAATGTTCTGGAGGCAAAAAGAAGTTTTGTGGTGTCTATAAAACATGGGCATAACACAAAGCAGCATGTTGTTTCAGACAGGTGTGGCTCTTGCCTTTTTCAGTCAGTAAAGATAAATGTGTTGGGCTGCTGCTGAGCCCTGGTACACCAGCTCCAACCAACCCCAGACAGACACAGGTGCTGGGTTTGGGTTTGGAAAGCAGGCATGGCCAAACCAGGGGGGTGGTTGTTACCGTGGGTCCAGGAAAAGAAAGCCAGCGTGGGACCTTATGGTATAAAAGGATGATATTTATTCTAAATGACATGTATTTTACTCACTTTCAGTGTCCCATGGGTCATCTGCACCCAGACACCCACCTAGTCTGTGTGTGAGGTGGCAGGCCAGTGCCACTGGCTGTCATGGCCTAGCACAGCTCTTGTGTTTGTTGGTGACAACAAACTGCTTTCTGGAAGTGCATTTTATACCCACTAGAGATCTGTAAGGATCTTTAAGTTAAAGGCAAAATTCCTACTTCCCATTGTTCTGTTGTTTTCTTTACCAGGATGTTTTCTTGCACCCTTCTTGTTCCTTCTCATCTCTTTGCCTTAGCTTGAGGCTTCAGTTCTTTGCCTTCTTGCTATCAGGTCCTTTGAGTGAATTTACTTCTACAGTGCTCTGTAGAGATTAACCTATTTATTTTTTAAAACCCTTGGTTTTCTGTTTCTTCTAGTGCTTTCACATTCACATTTTCATCTTCACCATCCTCAAGGCTTCTGTTACAAATACTCTGACCTGTGTCAAAGAGCACTGCTCTCACCAACATCCAGGCATGATTTGAAGATAGGTACCCTTCCCCACAACCAGTATGGCCACCCTGTTTCCAAGAGACAGAAAAGAGTGGTATGAATGTGAACCACACATTGTTACATGATCTCAGGGCCAGAGAGTAGCCCAGGCTCTCTGTTACTTATTGATGATAAACAGTCATAAATATTTATGGTAAGAAGTAAGAGAGAGCCAGGGTCTGTCTCATGCATTTGGATTGCTGCAAGAGCTGTCGAGTAGTGTGGGCAGTCCCTGGCTGTTTTGGGTGATCCCAGGTGGATCTCCCCAAGACCAAACAGTTGCAAATGTGGCCAGCCCCAAACCAGCGTGGATGTGGGACAGTTGGTTCTAGGTGGCTTGGCAGTTAAGGATTACACACGGTCCCTTTGTATTTTACTCATCAGTAATAGGCACAGTCAGTATGTGTTACTCCCAAGATCTCACTGCAGGTCTGCAATATACATGATTCCTCCAAAACAAATGAAAGTTGAGTTAAATTTTGCCTTGTATTTCTTAAACTCTAGGCCACTGTTGCAAAGCAGCTTACCAGGAAATGTCCAAGGAAATAAAGACGAAACACTGTTCAAATTACTTATGAATTTGTATATTTTCTATTCAAATTTGTAAGGCATATGAAAAGAGTATACAGATTTCATTTTTATATATATTATATTTATATATGTATGTATGTATTTGAAAACACAAAGTAACAGTTAGTAAAATGGGATGAGTAACTGCTCAGCTACCAACCCCAACATGAGAGTTCACAGTTGAGAGTGGGAGGGGAAAGGTGTTGTGTCTGTTTTCTCTAAAGGCAAACTAAAACTGCACATTTAACATTGCTTACAAATAATTGTGATGGTAGCACATTTGCATCAGAACTATGTAGTGTGTAAGACGAAGACACGGCAGACGCAATATATCTGACACTATTACCCTTAACTAATGCTTTGTTAGAAAGCAAGTGTATGTTTGACACGGGCAAGGATAAATAACTAGTCTATAAGAGTGTTTTTGTGGATATATGTGTTGCAAAGGCTATTTTTAGCCATTTCCACATCTATTTTGTACATACAGGCAAAATCCATCAGAAGATACTTCCAGGTGATCTTATGACTAAAGCATTGCACCCTCTACTCCTATGTGTTTGCTGAGGGCCTGCTCAGCGGAAAGCAGCTGGGGATGTAACTTTTCATAGTTCATGCATGTCTAATAGTGCATTTATTCCAGAACTGACTGCCTGGAACACAGGCTCATGCAAAGCTTGGAGGGGTTAATCCAATCCATCCCCCTCCTAAGGCAGGAGGTAGGTCTACATTGTTCCTGATAGAGACCTGCCTGATTAGCTGTAAAGCTCTCAGCAATGAAGTCCTAACAGCTGCCCTGGGAAAGTCAATATACTGGAGCTCAACCAGGAAGAGGAAGTATAGGAGGACTATTTCTTTTAGACCTTTTCCTCCTCTTTGCTTTCCAAAACCAAATGAGAGTCATAGAAGGATGGCAAAGAAATCCTACATCAGTAACTGGGGAGAGATTTTACTCACTTCTTCTGTCTACAGTGACAACCAAGTCTCTCCCTCCTCCCTTGTCAAATATCTATTATTGGCTAGTTCATAGGCCAGAAACAGGCTGTGTTCCTCCATTTGGGAGCACCAGGAGGGAAGTTCAATGTGTTCTGTAGCCCTGAGAGAGGAGAAGGCAGGATTTTTTTTGTATTAATTTATTTTTAATACCAAAGAAAACTCATGCAATATGAAAAAGGGCCTGTTTTTCATTGACCTGCCCTGCAGGTCTCTAGCACAGAGAAGAGGGCTTCTGGGATGTAAGGTGTGCTCCCACCTACAGGCTAGTCTCTCTCCTGGGTTAAACAGGGTGCTGCATGGGCATCAGCTGCTGGCTTGTGGCCCTGAGAGGTTTGCAGAGAAGCAAACAGAAACCCTCCCGGTAACTGTGAAATTTGGCAACAACTAAGAAAGAGAGATCAGAGGCAGCAATAATGACAGGTTAAATGTGTGTTAGAAACAGGGCTATTTCTTCTCAAAATTCAGCAATTTAGCATAAGTCACTAGTCTGTAATATTGCTATAATTGTGACCTACACTGTTTCCCTAACTTCAACAAATGCTTTAATATTGATTGATGCCTTTAACTTGGAATGCCCAACAGGCATTCATGTGCATAGACATCTGTACCGACAGACAAACATACACATACATAATTTAAGAGTGAGCAAATAATGCTATACAATCATTGTAAAAGAAGGATTGGCCAATAGCAGAACTTAAAATTACACTGCAGAATGTATGCTGGCTTTTGTTTCGTCCATCTTGGCTCTTTTTCCATCCAAATCTCAGAAGCAAGAAAGAACAGAGGCATCTTCTGTTTATTTCATCCTCTTTGCAACATCCAAATACGCATACTCAATTTCTTGATCAGCAGGACAAGTGTTTGTAAATTCGTCTCTTGCATAAGCATTGTTCAAGTATCTTGAAATCCCTGTCATTTCAGGTGGAAAATCAAAATTCCTATATTTTTTTGCAACAACCTTTTATTAAAAGAAAGAAGAAAAATATCATTACACATATGACCTGCAAAACCTCCCCAAATGTACTCTTTATGTACATTTTTAATTTTCAATATGTAAGTCTGTCATTATATGCAATGTAGAGAGAAAGGACAAGGAAAGATTAAAAAAAAAAAGAGAAGACATGGGATGAAGAAAGCTATCTAACAAGCTAACTCACTTAAAAGGATTTATTTGGTATAAATATTCTGCTAGAGCTATGCAGAGCTATGTGAACCAGTAGACCACACCTGGAACAGATACAGCTTAAAACAGCAAAGAAGCTAGCATAAACCAGAATTAACAGAATAATCTTACAGTAATAAACTGGCCCACACTTGGATACTTTCACTGAAACAGAAAGGAAAAACTTGAATTAAAATACTAAATTTCAAATGGCTAGGGAAAACAACTATTGGCCAATACCTAATCCCTCTGTGTTGGACAGCAAGGATGATGTGACATTCATCCTCTATGATCCTTCAGACGATCAGCTGACACAAGGTGATTCTCCCTGTGTTGGCTCTGCTGACCCTTGCTACCTGTTGAGCTTTGTGTGGGCGTGGGAAAGGGCTTATTCCCTTGCTGCTCACTAGAATAGGCTCAACCAGAACTTCTCTGGGGAAAGTTTTCACTAGTGGAGATGTCAGAAAGCCATTCAATCCATTCTTCCTCTGACAAAACAGCAGACAAAAAAGGAAACTTTCTGAAGTGACCTTGTTTGCTTGAAAATCAATTAATTTCCAGTGAGTCCATTTCTCTTCCAGTGCCTGGTTGGCTCCAGAGTAGCCCAGGGACAGGCTGTGACAACAGCCAGGCATCTCAGTCACCAGGATTGTTATCTGTGTGTGTATGCTCCACAGCCCTGCAAGAAGAGGCTGGGAACCTTGGCTGGAAGTCAGTGGGTAGTGGCTACTCTGCCAGCGTTATTGGTACTAGTGGTGATATTCAGCAAAGCAAGAGTTTTTGATCAAGGGTGGGAGAGACAGGTTCAAATTTCAGCTTTTTCTGGCTTCCTGAATTGTCACGGACAAACTAATTGAACCTTACTGGTCTACGGTCATACATACTTTGCATACAAAATGCAAGTGAAAACACTTCTCTACAGCACTGAATATAGCACTCATTTCATACTTGGGAGAGGCTTAGCAAGCGCAGTCACTGCCCAGATACAGAACCAGATATTCTAGCTACAGAGTCATCAGTCCGAGGATCTGCATAGCTGTGCTGTAATGAAACGGCCTCATGTGTTCGCATTCAGTGTCCCTACACAGCCACTATGTGGCCTCAGAATAGATAAAGGATTCCTCTGCCTTTTAGAAAAGGACTAGAGCTTTTGTGCTGCCCTCCTCTTCAGGAAGCTAAAAAGCAAATGCAAACCTTGATTATGTGGAGCTTTGGTAGGAGGTTGCAATCCGCTAATGTGAGCTCATCTCCATCCAGGAATTTCCGGCTGGAAACAGTGATCTCCTCAGTGCTGTAAGCATCAATTTCATCAGGCAAAGGGCTATTTAAATAGTTGTCCAGCTTCCTCAGGGCTTTAAGCAAAGATTTTTCCAAATCTAGGTTAAGATAATAAAAAGGTCATTCAAGCCTGTACCAAGGTCTCTCTGACACCAAGCAGAAAGGCGACTCCTGCATCCTGTCTCCTGGCACCAACCCAGCTCGTAGACACTTGGCCATGCCAACTCTTGCAATTCCTTTATCCTAAGCTTAAAACTTAATGCTGGGATAAGAGCTCTAAGTAGCTAAGGGGGGTTCTGAGAATACCACACTGGGGCTGTGTTACCAGAAATGGCTCCTCAAACACCTCTGCAGACTGTGCTTTTGCAGAGTGGCCCTGCAGAGTGGCTCTGCCTTCACATTGACCTTGCTTTGGGAGCCATGGGAAAATGCCTGCTCACAGGACGGACAGCAAGGCTGAGAGCAATGACAGCAAGCCAACGGGATATTGCTTTGGGGTGTATGGGAAACCAGCTCACGAGTCCTGTGCTTTCGGCTGAACACGCAGGAGTGGGGCCAGGGTAGCAGGGGCTGGCAAAGGTTGGCAGGGGTTTCCATGGGCTGGTGGTGCTCATGGGCCACTGTGGAAGAACAAAGGAAACAGGGTTGAGAGCTGGAGGCCAGAGATGTGTTAAGTCATGGTGGTAGTGAGGGCCCTGCTCTAGACAGATGTGCCATGGGGCTAGAGTCCTCATTATTTACAGAAATGGAGTAGAAGCTAAGGTCTCAGTTCAAGTGGGCTGTGCTTTAAGCAGAGCTGTGGGGAGATGCAGTGTTACGGGCTTGAAAGCTGAGGAAACAAGGAGTAGATGAGGTTGGTGCTTCCATGCTGACAGTGGTGTCTGCATAAATAAACTTTGGAAATCCTCAAATATGAGGAAATAGGTGCAGGTTTCCACAGCATTTATGCTCTGGAAAATGACTGTTTAACCTAACCTATAAATGATAAAAGGACTGCAGCACATACTTTCATTAGCATCTTTTCTTGGGTTCTTTATGAATGCAGAGAATTTTGCAAACACATCATTTCCTGCAGAGTTAGACTCAGGATGGTTTGGTGCAAGTTTGGGATACCTGAGGAGTTAAAACAAATAAAAAGAAGTTATATGACTAGCCTTTATTTTCATCTCCACTTATAATTTAATACACATTATTTACACTTCAGCACAATATATGGCCACACAGGACTCTCAAAGGGAACCATTCTGAACTAAAAATCACTTAGCGAGTGCAAATTTAAACCAAAGTTAAACCATGTGGATGACCTCCTTTTTCTGAGGGAGATGGGAAATGACTGTTCACACTGCAAACACTGCCCAAACAGCCCAGTGCCTCTCCCAGGCCTCCTCCACTGGAGGCGAGGCTGCTTGGAGTGTGGCTTCTGCCATGAGGAGGAGTGGAGGAAAGTCCCTACTCTCACTAGCTGGAGCTCCTCCCAGCCTCCTCACCTGGCCCATGCATGTGCAAGCTCAGAGCAGCCAGTCCGGCAGCTGTTGTTGCCAGGGGCAGATAGGAAAAGTGGAGGGGAGTATCTGCTTGCCTAGTTTAAGTCAGGTTTGGCTGCTTGAGAAGGGAGCACTATAGAGGGAGCTGATGTCCCAGGGAGAGGAGATGCATGGTGGGGGAGATGATGCTCTTGATAGTGGGACAATGGGGTTTGGGGTAAGGTGGGAAGAACTGCTGGGGTGAGGAAAGTCAAGTCTGAAACTCAGACCCTGGTGTGCAGCAAGATGGGTCCACCCAGCCACTCAAAATGAGCCCCAGTACACCTGCCATGTAAGAGGTTTTCACTACCCTTTTCTTCCAACTACCTGCTCCCAGTAAGCATAATTATTTGTATAGTGTGAAGAGGGAAACCTCAAACAAACACAAGTGGAGCAAAAGAGGTCAGGTTTCTCCACATGCTTGATGCAGCAGGGTGGATTTTGTCCCTTGGGAATGACTGTGGTGGCACAGCAGCGAACTCAGGGCAAAGGCGAGGGCAGTGGGAGGAGCACAGCTGGTGTCTTGGGGACACCCCGTGGACACTCATTGCACGGTGCCAGGCTTCAGCACTGTTTCACACCAGTTAAAGTTACTCCTCCCTGCAAGCTTCACTGCAGCAGTAAGATCAACCCCCCCTCAAGCTTCCCAGATGCATATTATGTATATATATATAACATATGCAGCTCATCAAGGGTCTGTCCCACAGAAACTGAGGGGGGGTTGTTCAAGGGCTGTGAGGGGCTAAAAGCAAGAGAAGCGGGCAGGAACACGATACCGGGGTGGTGCTAGCTTTTCTTCCAAGAACTCCTCAATCTTGTTGACATCAGTTTTCACTTCACCATCAAATGTCATGAAGGGGGGGTTTGTTCCCGGGGCAAGGTTCTGAAGGTCAGCAGGCTTTCTAATGGGAAGAAAGAGATGGGTTAATCACCACAGGAAGCACATTTGCAGTTTCTATACTTCATTGCAATAAACTGTTTTACTTTCTAAATAGCTCTATATCTTTCTTACAAAATAGAACTTTGTCATCTACCTCACACTGGTGGTGTGAGAATTTGCTAGCCTGTGCTCTGAAATGCTTAAAAAAACCCCAAAACTTCTGTGTCATGTTAAAGAGACCTGCATCAAAGCAGATCAAAATCTCAACTACTTCAGTTAGTCCACTTTATACTAGTGAACCCTAAAAAAGAATCAGGCACCCACATAATGCCAAGCTACATAATCCCAAGCCACGGTGTGCCTTTCAAAACTATCAGAAGAGAGTCACCTTTTAAAGTCACCATTTTGGAAAAGTTGTTCTGAAAAGGAGAACGCTGGTTACAATCTCACCTTTTCAAATCCACGGTTGTGACATTAAATATGACACCTTTTAGCCACAGAATCATAAAGAGACGCTGAGAGAATGGGCAATTTCCAATGCTTTCCCCATCACTACCAGCCTACAATTAAAAAAGAAAAAAAGTATACATACATCTGTGATTATGACAAATTTTGATAGCAGACAGTAAAAAAGCAGAAAACCCAGATCTGCTATGAGTGCATATAGCATGTTACTCATCTCTACTAATACATATTTTCATTCAAAGTTTACTAATATCCTTCTTCAAACATGCACATAGATATGATGAAGAATCCTGTCATCTTGGAGATACAGTTTTTCATTAAAATATACAATGAATATTGCCATAAGTTAGAAAACAAAATTGAAATCACAGCAGTCCTTCCAAAGGAAATAGACTCCACCTCACTTGTCTATGTGAATATAAATCTACTTAAGTCACTGCAAGATTAAAACAAGTTAAATCAGTTTATGATCACAGGAAACAAATAAGAGATTTACCAGCATAATTAAGATGTAACGTCTAAAGCACTTAAGGGAATAAACAGAATAAATCAAATAATTAAGAATTTCAAACTAAACAACTGCAGGGGGCCCAGAGAAGGATGGAAGTTCGGCAGTATCCTTACTCCAGCTGAACACACTCCTCTCTGCATGTTGCTGAACTGAGGACTAATGAAGCACAAGTGCTGCAATCCTCTGACCAATCCCTCTTTGTTATAGATTCAAGGCTCACATTTTTAAGACTGAAGAGTGGCCATATCCAAGTCACATAGCCACTCTTTCAGTGCTCCTGTAATGATGGTCTTTCCTTTTTGGCTAAACGAATCATCAAGTGTCAGTGCAAAGCACAAGAAGTGCAATTCATCATTTGTGTGGCCACAGAAGTGTGATTCTCATATACATTGTATTGCATTTTGTTAAGAGGCTCTGTTAAAATGAGGCAAAGTCTTGCATTGTTGCTATTGGTCAAGTTAGGCTTCAAGTGACATTGTTAGAAGAGATCAGAGGTCTAATTTTTAAGCCCTTCATATGATTCTCCTGAAGTACAGATTTAAAACAGATTAAATGTAAAGGTACAGGAGTGAAAAACATCAGTTGTATCATTTACTTAGTTAATAGGCTAGTTCATTAAGGTTTGCAGACCTTAGAACCAAACAACACACATTAATTAAACCAGTTCTGATTACTCTTTCACCTTCCTCAATGCTATCAAATGAATCTCAAATATACTAAAAAGTTCTCCATAAACAAACATTGCCATTGGATTGCTTTGCAATGCTCACCTTCACAAAGAGCTCTATGTCTGGAAATGAGCACCTGGTCTGGAGCAGGCAGGTTTCTGCTATGGAGCTCAAGGGAAGCATGAGAAGGGATGCTCCTGCAGCTTGATAAATCGTCTTATTCTCCCTATCAACCCGAAGGATTCTCCTCTGATAACTCTTTGCCTCTGCTACTGCAACAACCACTGGCTTTCTTGGTAGTGAAAACTCGAAAGGCCTATTGTCTTAAACACTGCCAGGGGATGAAAACTTTTAGAAATGCTAAAACAGCTGGACTGCTGTGTTAGAAAAGTCTGGTTTCGTAGGTGGCAAAAATGCAAGCTGGCCAAAAGCTACTATTGTGTTCTTCCTCCTACTCAGAGCATTGCTTTCCAATGCTGTACAGTTTACAGCAACAAGAAGATAGAAAACTGATGTGTATTTTATAAAAATAGGACTACAAATGCTGCTAGCATGTGCTTAAAATAGAGTGAAATACACACCACCATTTTGGCTCATCCTGCCTCTGATGTCGAGTTTCACCCACCCCCCACCAAGGAAAAACGGGAATGAAGGGTTGCTGCTGCAACCGCTTCCCAGCCCACTGTCCTCACATCAGCTGTGCTGCCAATAGCCAGATGTCACCTGAGATGGGCTCTCAGGGAAACTACTTAAGCAGGACACTGAGGGGACAGCAGCCCAACCTGGTACCAATCTGTGTTTTGGTGTCTTAAACAGTTAATTATAGAGGAATTTCAACCATTAAGCTAAGTCGGTGAAGAAATAATCTTACAGTAACAGATTGCTATGGTCTGGGGAAAGAAAAAACAAGGGTCCAGAAAAACAGTTCCTACAACTGAGTTAGTACTTTCATTCAGCCTTTGATAGGGAAAGATAATTTATCTCAGTAGGGTTCATGTACCATTTGGAGAACATTCCAGAGAGCTCTGTGGTGAAGAAGAGCTATGTGATCAAGAGTGACAGCAGGGTAAACATTTCCTGATCAGTTACTACCTTCTGCTGGCCATTATACACTAAGGAAACATGGTTGTTGATTCGTTTTGTCCCACATCACCTTGGTGCAAGTACATTTCTGAGAGCAAGATGCAGCAGCCCCAGCCTGCTCTTCTATGGAAACATCCATAGGTAGAGTCAGAGATCCAGGTCAGGACAGACTTGTTACCATGACAAACACAGGCACAAAGCAGGCACTGAGTCCCAGTTTGTCCTTAAAAGAAATGACATATAGGCAACCTGGAAGGTAAGGGATTGGCAGCCCTGGTGATGTTACAGAAGCAACCTGTGTCTTGTTTCTAAGTGAAAACCTTTTAAGGTCCACACCCACTTGGGAGAAAAATTTACTACAGCACTACTGCTTTTCTGTTTTGCAATGGATAAAATAGCAATCAACAAATCTCTCAGCCTTTTACCTTTGTGTCTCTCAGCCTGCTGGAAACCTCTCACCAAAAAAAAAACCCAGATCATTTGAACACTGAGAAATTGAATAAAATGGGCAATAAAGCATTGCTGATTACAGCAGTGCTTTGTCAATTGTAACAACTGAGATTATTGTTTATTTGTTTGACTACTTCTATAGGCTAGTTCTGATGGTGCTAAACATGACATTGAAGTCCAAAAGGCAACTGACCTTCCCATGCTGTCTCCCATGCTGCCTACAGGATACATAGAGTACAGCTATCTTAGCTGTGTTCTGTGCAATACAGGTACCACAGTGTCTAGTCATGCGCTTCAGTGTTTGCCCAGCTCTGCTGTCTCCAATGGTTATGTTAAGCACTTGGCTTTTGCAGCAGAAAATAAATTCACAGAGACTAGGATGTTTCTCCATTTCTGATGTGGCCATGATCCTTCTCACAAGCTAAGGAGGAAATTTGAGCAGTTTCCTTGTCATTGGCACACTTTATTAATATAAATCTATTCTAAAAGCCCATGTTACCCAGGCTGTGTAGTACATCCCAATATCTAAGATGTGGCCATGTCCTCTAGTTGCTGTGCCTTGACTGAGAACAACAGGCAGGTCTTCAGGAGTTACTCTGTCAAAAGCCTTGGCTGCTGAGGTCCTACAGTAAAGGAAGCAGTAGCCATTCAGGTAGGGACAACTGAGAAGCTGATGAACCACACTGAGCTTTAGGAAGCTGAAAGTCTTTTAATCCCCAGATGCTTGACCTCTGGGTGAGAAGTGAAGGGAGGACGAATCTCTACATTTGCTATGCCAGGGCTGGTGGTGGATATCTCCAGGGTTCCTTTAGTTTTGAAGATCTGGAGGCAAATTACAGTAGCTCACACAATAGCACAAGCAGTGATTAAATTTTTCCTTAGTGAAACAGTGACCAGCAGGCTAAAGTGACTGCAAGACCTTGAACACCAAATCTGATTCAGAACTTCACACAGTGTGACCTGGCAGCTCAAAGACACTAACTAGTTTTCCATAACTTCCACTGAAAGCTCAGAATGTGGATATTTTACCCTCCTGCAGAAAACAGGGTGAATACAGCTAGTTGAAATGTTTTCAGATACAGCAACCTTATTTTTAGCTTTCAGGAGACAACTCTCTCCTCCTAACTCAATTTATCTAATCCAGGAAGCTACAATTCCTATTGGACATAAAAACATCAATGACACATGCCAAAGGTGTTTATTCAAGTTTCCAAACAAAGGGGCTGCCATGATGACATCAGCCACTCAAAAATCATGAGCTAGGACACTGAAATAGCTTTATAGCTGTGTACCGAGCAACATGACAATAGCTGAAATATGTCATCATTGTACAATAATGTACTTTCCAACAAAGCAAGGGTGGCCTTTTTACAAAAGTGAGACGATGTGTCAACATCTTGCCATGCAGGGACATGATGCAGCAGTAGGAGAATCAGAAAAGACCCACCTGTCCCATATTAATATCCCCAGGAAGCTAGCACAGCTAAGGGCATCGCAGCCTGGGAGCAAAACTCCCTGCGTTTTTCTCCACAACACTGGTGAGGGATGTAGAACTTAGAGCTGTGCTTGGTACATGCACAGAATTTAATTACACTTCCTCACTGTTGTGCTTAGCAATGATGCAGGGTGAAACCTTAACTCCAGTGGAGTCAGCTGGAGTCTTTTGCTGTTGATTCAATGGAGGATTGTGTTTCCAGACTGGCAATAACCAGGCAAATGCTGCAGTAATTGTTAGGTAATGCTGCAAGTTGGCCTCCACCTTCAACTGTTGTGATATTCTCTTAACATCCAGATCTTGTGGGTGAAGTGAGTGATGTGAAATCCCCAAAACACAAAGCTATTTTTTATGCTCTTTTGCTGCTTAAATAGATGGCTAACCAGTGTCTTGAATAAGTGGCATTTATGTTTGAATTGTGATTGGTCAGGAGGTCAATATGCTTTTTCTAGTAATACTGGGATTTAATGAGTTCGTTAATCAAACAATTAAGACAGCTGTCGCTGCAGAGGAGAAAAATGTCAGGCCCTGCATAGAAGATTTCATTCAGAACTTCCAGAGCCCTAGGCAGCAATTGTATATTGTAAGAGTATCAATTTATATGACAGCTCTCCATAATCATGTGGGATCATTGCCCTGCACTCCTTGTTTTCACTAATTTTTCACTGTTCCACACTCTTTGATCTCTTTTGTTGTTGTTGTTTTGTGTCTTACTCAGAGATGCTGGGAAAGGGAAAAGCTCTCCACAACCTTCTTTCCAATACTGCTTAAGATCATGGGTAGGAGCGCAAACATGTCTTAGGCTAATTTCACTAGGCAGCAGGACCTTATGCACAAAATATTAAAGAGAGTCCCAAAAGAACTATATTCAGTTTCTGAAGCTGCTGCTGCTGCCTTGATTCAGCAGCTCTGCTTTTCTGAGTAGCCTTGAAGAGGTCACTTGCTTCCACATCCTCATCCATAGCAAGATAATTATAGTGACTTTACCCAGGAGTCACACACTGTATGCCATTCTTAAGCTAGTAGTTTGGGCCCTTCCAGAGCTGGAGTTGCTCTGCCCCAGGAGCTGCTGTAAGAATTTGTTTTGTAACTGTTTCTGCCCAAACATCTCAGGAACCAAGTTTTTGAAGGTTCTTCTACTGACCTCAAATGTTCTGTGCCTTCAAAATCCTGATGAGTGGAATTTGTTTTTCCTGGACTTCTTGTTTCCTTTTGAAGGTTAAGCATGGAAGAAACAGTTCAGAAGGAGCAGAGAAGACTTTTTTATTTGTTTTCATATAATTATATAATCCCTTTGAAGCTACAATAAAAAGGAGAACAAGGAGCATAACGTGGTTTTTTTTTCAAAAGCTGAACTCCAATTCCATTTTCTTTCTTTGACACGAGGGAGCTAAGTTGCCTTCTTTCCCATATTTATGCTGGCTAAGAGGCAGGTTTATCCAGCGTGAAGCAGAACCCCTGCCTACTGGGAGACAACGAACCATCCAGCTGGGATCAGCTCCGTGGATCTGCCTGTCTGTTCTGCTGAACTAGCTGTTTCAGGCTGAACTGGGACTTTCCTCTAAGTTTCTTTATTTGATTCTCAGCTACAAGGCAGGTTTTGCGTGCTCTTCCTTCTCATACCACACCAACAACTCCCCTCTCCTTTTTCACAATGCATTTGATCTCCTGTCAAAGAACAGAAACCACAGCAGCCAGCTCAAAACTACAGCCTGAAAAATTACAAGGAGTTCACAAGCTTGGGCTGCCTGTGGGAAGCAACTTGAAGGCTGGGTGCGACTTTCAAGACCAACAGCTATTTTGCTTAATTCCTTCTAGAGACTCATTTGTTCTGCACTGGCATGGATTAACTGAGCCCACTGCATTCCTAGCACCGACTCTTGCCCTGAACTAAGCCCTGCAATGCCAGCCTGATGGCAGTAGCTGCTATGTGTAGCTACCACTGCTTCTGCACACGTAGCAGCAATACAAGAAAGGCTTCTGTATTAGCTCTGCTTCCACTGCACCACTGGGACCAGCCATTGAACTTGGCTGTGCAATGGCCAAGGAGAAAGAGGAGGGGACCTCCCAGTGCCTCCTCTCTTCTTCTCATCCCTGAGAGCAAATCCTAGTGCCCTCAGGTTTACCATGAAGTGCCCAAGCCATTTTTTTTTTAAGAGCATTTTTTTAAGGTCACAGGCAGAAAGACAGAGGGAAGGAGTAGGACTGCACTCCCATATTCCTACTAGCTCAAAGACCTCCTTCAGCCTTGGCAATAGGTTCAAAGAAGCAGATGGGTTTGGCTGTGCAGCTACACTAGAAAATGCCTATTTTATAGACATAACCATGTTCTGTTAGTGTGCTATGACAGATATGTTTTGTTTGGTTTTTTTTAAAAGTGTCTATTCCTTGAGGATACAAAGTGTGCTTTACATTCTTGTTGCCTGCTACAGTATTCATAGAGTTTCCTATAGTATCACAACACTGAAAGAAACTCCAAATTGGCAGTATTACTTCTGTTAAGAATGCAATAAAAATACATTTACAAGTCCTTTTGGTTCACTTAATAACATACAATATTCTGTGCTAGGCACAGAGGCACCACAGGCATGTCATTTGGGTCAGATCATGTTCAAACCAAAGTTTTTTGTGAGGAAGAGGCAGATTACCTGGAACTTTCTGTATCTAAGCACTGTGTTCATTTTGTGGCCTAGGGCTAGGACACCAACACCCAAATGCTGAATTTTAGAGAACTCTTTTGATGCCACCTACTGGGCTTGAAATGGAAATCTTGACTTCTGCTCTCGGAGCAATGAGCAGTGGCAGACTCAGACATTAGCACAGTTCACCTTGAGAGGTTCTGCCTCGGAGCCATCTCTGCAGAAAGCTTCCTTGCTGCTTGCTAATGGAACTTTTTAGAGTACTTGGGATGCTGAAAATGTACTTCCAGGCTAACTTTTAAGATTAAACATCTGTAATTTAAAACATATTTTGTTGGAAAAATACAAATTTTGCCACTTACTATTCCAATACTTTTAAACAGTCATGCAGCTCTACCTATCTGCTAATATCCAACACTTAAAACAGATGTTTCCATCTGCTGTTTAATTTCTTAGCCCGATAGCAGAAATATTCATATTTAAAATGTGGCTGGTAGTTGAGATTCCTGTACATGAATTGCATTTTGGAACTTGCCAGGGTAGACTCTTGCTGTGTGTGACATCCACAATAGTGAAATTCAATGAGAAAACTGTGTTAAACAGCAAAGGTACACTTCTGTAGAGCTGAACTTGGCGAGGGATACAAAGAAAAACAAGAAGGGATTCTGTAAGTATCTAAATCAGAAAAGGAAGGTCAAAGAAGGTGTACTCCCCTTGGTGACGAACAACGGCAAATTAGTAACAAGAGACGAGGAGAAGGCTGAGGTACTCAACAACTTTTTTGACTCAGTTTTCACTGGTAACCTCTCTCCTCACAGCCCTCAAGTTGGTGGCCCACAGGACAAGGACCAAGTAGACAAAGTCCCTCCCACTGTAAGCAAGGACAAGGTTCACGACCACCTGAGGAACCTGAACATAAATAAGTCCATGGGACCTGATGAGGTGCATCCCAGAGTACTGAAGGAATTGGTTGATGCAGTTGCTGAGCCACTCTCCACAATATTTGAGAAGCCCCGGCAGTCAGGGGAAGTCCCTAGTGACTGGAAAAAGGGAAATATTGTACCCATCTTTAAAAAGGGTAAAAAAGAAGACCCTGGGAAC
>VYZX01009224.1:34358-68215 GCA_013401335.1 Brachypteracias leptosomus | reverse complement strand
AGATCAAGAGAGGTGATTCTGTCCCTCTGCTCTGCCCTGATGCGACCTCACCTGGAGTACTGCGTCCAGTTCTGGAGCCCCCAGCACAGGAAGGATGTGGACATATTGGAGCGTGTCCAGAGGAAGGCCACCAAAATGATCAGGGGAATGGAGCATCTCTCGTACGAAGACAGGCTGAGAGAGTTGGGGCTGTTCAGCCTGGAGAAGATAAGGCTCTGAGGGGACCTTACAGTGACCTACCAGTATCTGAAGGGGGCCTACGTAAAGGTGGGGGAAGGTCTATTCAAAAGGGTTTTTAACGATAGGACCAGGAGTAATGGTTTTAAGCTGGGAAAGGATAGATTTAGATTGGATATTAGAAAAAAGTTCTTTAACATGAGGGTGATAGATCACTGGAATGGGCTACCCAGAGAGGTGGTGGAGGCCCCGTCCCTGGAGTCATTCAAGGTCAGGCTTGATGAGGCTCTGAGCAGCCTGACCTAGGTAGAGATGTCCCTACCTGTGTAGGGAGGTTGGACAAGATGACCTCTAGAGGTCCCTTCCAGCCTAAAACATTCTATGATTCTATGATTCTTCAAGTAAAAGAAATAAAAAAATTTCCCATTCCCTTTCTCTCTTTAAGAACAAAATAAGTACCTTGATATTGAAAGTGTGCCATAAGGATTTTTGGTTTTAAAATAAATGTATCTTATTTTGTATTTAGCAATATTAATAACATCTTTTATCTTGAACAGTATTTGAGGGTTCAGAGAACACCAAACATACTTAAAGGATTACAACTTTGAAGATGCAAGTTCAATAACACACTTTTTGTCCTAAACCCTAATCAAGTTTTCAGGTTAAGGAGGCAACAGTAAATGCAACTGCATTCTGCTAGAAATAGCTTCTTTCCCTTTCTAAGGTGCAAAGACAAAAAAGCATGCAGGAGAACTAGCCAACTACTAGTGGCTCCAGGATGGAGCAAGTATACTAAAATGTTTTCTCTAAAGAATGAAGGGATGGTTTGACTTTCACCTTCCTCTCTGACAATGTTGCTTGTAATGCCCCTTTTTCTTGCTGAAGCTGAAACTCTGCCCCCACTGACTCAAATGTAACTGGTGACAAACCCTGAGCACTCTCTTTCCAATGCAGACAGCTTCTAGTAGTTGAGTAGCTGAGTCTTCGATCAGGAATGTCCACGTTGAACTCCACCTGTAGGAAGCATTGCCCTTTTCCACTTGAGCAGGAATGATCCTCTTCTCTACCCACCACCCCTTACATAAGAAAGACCACGTCCAGGGTCCAAAGACTATCACAGCTGAAGCCTTCAGCTACAGCATAGACAAGTTCTCACTCTATACACCCCTCCTCGAGTGTGTGTTTGTGTGGTTCAAGACATGGTCTTAGTAGTGACATTATTCAGTGTAAAACTTAAAAGACCTTGATAACCACCCATGCAAAATTAGTAGTCTGGATGGTAAAATTAAAAAATGGACCCTGGGGTCTCTGGATGTCTTCCATTTTCTCCCCTTTCTCCTACCTCTATTTGAAGTCGCAGTCAATGCATTTAGGCATGTCTGTAACTTCTAAACAAGCAAGTTGGCTCACCAACTACAAGGAGAGGATGAGTCCTTTAAGTTTTGTATCCGCTAAATATTCTCTTGAATGACAACCTGAAATGCAGCTAGATATGTTGGCTCAAGTGGGTTTAATTTTGTTGTCAGAATAAAGCAGATTTCATTTTAAATCCTGTGCACTCAGTAGGAGAGGAGAAATTACAAAATTGAGCATCAGTTGACTTTACATCTCAGTGATTCAGTCTGCAAATTGAGATGCTTTGAGAAGGGGGTATTAAAAAGGGTAGGTGCCTGGATTAGCAGGCTGCACAAAGCCTGAAGATAGGTGCAGGCAGAACTCCAGGAAAGAAACCTGGAGGAGGAAACAACAACTCAATTTGTGTGCACTTGGCTTGACCATGACCTGCTACTACCCCAGAGAGAAAAGCCTGGTTTTCGTATAGAAACATGAAGCCTTCTCCATCCAGGTCAATGGATGCCATGTGCTACAGGGAAAGGCAACAGTGCAGAGTCCCACTGCAGAACAGAATCTAATTAACCAAAAAGCACATGTTTTCTAGCACCAGGGTAGCTAGAAGTGGTTCAAATCACTGAGTATGTTGGCTTTCCTGTTCTCTCTCCTCCACCCCTCCTCACGAAAATTAAAATACACCCTGAGGGAGCCTTAGAGGTCCTGTCTGGCATTTTGGCAAAACATAAGGCAAGTTTCAGTCAGAGAGATGCTCAAGAATTATCTAATGAGAACAAGACCTGCAGATGGAGCCTGCAACCAAGGAGGCAAGAACAGTGGCAGCACCATCAGTGCTTTTTGGAGTAGAGTGAATACCCCACAAACTGATAACCCTGAGTGCTGGGATAATTAAAAAGTGATAAAAATGGTTAAAAACTGTTATGTTACACACTGAAGCTGGAAGCCACCTCTCATAGAGTCAGTCAGAAAAAACAAGTCTTTGGTTAGTAGAGACAGACAGGGAGAGAGATAAACACACATTCCTTTAGGATTCATCATTTTGCCTGTCTCACCCACCTACCCACTTGTGATGATGTGCTCTCTGGTAGTGTTGCTTTCTCTGAGTACAGCACTAAATAGGCCTATAGAGTTTAGGCATCTAATTTAACTTAAGTGAGCTTAATCCCACTTTTGGAGACTACTTATCAGCTAGAGATAACTCCTGAAAAAAAGAGACTGGAGTGCATTATTCCCAGCATGTCTGACTCAACTGCCCGATGGAACTGTAGGGAAAAGGTGATATTGCCTTAGGTTACATCAAAGCTGGCACTTCATGGAGGCAGGACAGCATTCAAGTAAGAGTGCAAGACACTGTACATGGTCCTGAACAGGTCTCTGCAAAAATCTGGTCCTTCACCTTCATAAAAGGTGAAATCAAACTCAGTCAAGCACTACTAAGATGACAATGAAAATGAGGAACCTGTTTAACAACAGAGGACAGGAAAATCTACTCTTGTTTAAATTTGGAAAGCAAAGACTGAGAAAAGATATGATTACTGAGTGCAAGTATAATTTTTTCCCCAATGGTTAGGCATGATGCTGAAACAAAAACAAACAGGCATAAACTGGCCATGAATGTTTCTAACTGGCAATTAGAAGGGTTACTAATCACCACAGCACAAGGTTTTGAACCAGGTTTTCAGCAGGATTAGCAGGCGTATCAATATGTACATGCATATGTGACAGCACAAACGGGAAAAAAAAAACCCAAAACATTTTTGTCTCAAGATTTGATCCCTTTCAGCAGGGACTTGGACTTATTCTCCACTGGAAGGTTTCTTGCTGCCCATTGTTTCTTTGCATATGACATGGACATCACTCCAAAGATAAGATTATGGCAAGTGCCATGCTTTTGTATTCCATGCCACTGAATGGGTCCAAGTGAAAATAACACATGTAGCAAAGTCCAGGGCAGTGGTGGGAGGGAAAAGGTACTGCTCAGTAAACAGAAGCAGCTATCCCAAACAGAGTTTACATTCTAAAATAATTGAATGATTCCTTGGAAAAGGAAATAGATGATGGACATAGTACCTCTGACAGGGAGCTCCAGCCAGACACCAGACAGGGTAGGATGCTGTTGGCAATGAAGAGAGTCCATGTGTTAAGATTAGCCAGACAGCGAAAAGTCAATGGTGCCAGAGGTTATCATTTTCTGAGGAAGAACAGGAGAGCAGTTAGCACAAAATGGCATTTTGTTTAAAGTGTCTTGAGCAAATTCCTGCAAATGACGCTTGTTTACAACACATGCTAGCATGGGCCAGCATTCATCCCCTGGTCAGGTACAACTGCCCAACTTACAGAATACAAGAAGCAATGCAAGGATCCTAGGGATGGCAACTGAAAAAAACACTCTACTCTTCCCAGAAGCCTCACACATCATTGCCGAAAGGCAACAGTTTGAGCTGCAATGGGACACAAGTCTTGAGATAGGTGCAGGATCCAAACACAATCCAGGATGGCTGCAGCAGCAGCATCCTCTCAGTGAAGACATCCAAGCACCTCAGGCCTAACAGAGTAAAGAAGGGCTCAGGAGGTGTCTCAGCCATCAGTTTGTCTGGTTATGGATAATCATCAAAACTAAGTCTAGGCATACACGGTACCAGAATGCCACCTAGCAGAACAGCAGCAGCAATGGACAGGGACAAAGTCTCCTGCCTGTAAAAGCAATACCATCAAAGGGTGGGATGTTTATTCAAAGATGAGCATAGCTGGAAGATCACGAGCCACCAAAAGGTTGGTGATCAAAAGTGGTAACTTTCAGACAGGTCTAAGTCACTGAGTGCCTGAACCAGACATCAGGAGGTTGCTCTGGGCTGGGCACTGCTGGGGCACAGCATATATGTAGTCAGCCCTCTTGCCAAAGAGACAGATCAACTGCTGAAATCCATCAGCTGTTACTTGTACCTATCAGATCTTAATGCCCATCCACAAAACAAGGTACAAGGGTGATATCTTAGGAGTTCTCCCTTAAAGTGCTGTCAGGATTTGGAGCTCCAGGACACAGAGCAGCTGCCAAACTGGTGCAAATACAAACCTATGGAAAAGGTGTGGGTGGGATCCTCAGGCAGGAGGATTTCTTAGCCCAGCTTTCTTTTTTTCTTCATGGAGACCGGGAAATGTAGACCTTTATAGTAGCATCTAGGCACTGAAAAATAAATATTGTGCAAATACAGAAAGAAAAGACTCCCCCTAGCTTAAAAAGACAAACAGAAAACTTTTATGTAGACCATTAGCAGGGATATGGGAATGCCAAAGGATTTTTTTAAGTATTTCTATAAAATGCTGTGTAGATTAAGGCTTTAGACAAAGCTAGGCTGAAATACCAAGGGAAAGAGAATGAAAGGAAATGAGCATAGGCGGTAGGCAGTAAAAGGAATTAGCTTTTCACCTGCATGGCTTCAACTGACCACAGAACACCATTAAACTGGTGTTTGTGTGACCACGGATTATAAGTAGTAGGCTAAAGGTTGAGTCTACCTACAATAACAATTTAGATAGGCCTGTCTAATGATGCATCAGTGGTCATCTCATTATTAATAATCTAGCTATTGTTACTGATAATGAAACACGGCTCTGTCCTGGAGCTGGGCTTTTCTGACACTGGATGTGAGTTCAGGCTGAGTCCCCACCTCTAGAAATAACAAAAGCCTTGCTATCTTACACTTTAACATGTGAAACTTGGGCAAGATTTACGTCTCCAGGACTGGCCACCTATTAGCATTTCATAACATCTTCTAGCAACTTCACTTCTAAGGCTTTTCTCATCCTGTTAGGTTTCTGAAATTATACTATACTTTCTTTCATGCAGTGTTTGCATTAACTTACTATGATTATTTTGTTTTATTAGATTTCATAATTAATATGTTAAGGAAGACTCTTTGCTAGAAATGGTTCTTTGAATGTTCTTTGTCCTCAGTTCATGTTGAGGGATTAACAGTGTGTTGTAGTTTCTTTATGGGATATTTTCCTCAACCCTGTTTTCATGTAGTGAGCAGCGGTCACAGCTTAAAGGGGTTATGTACATGTGGAAATTCTAATCCTCTAGATGACAGAAAAGAAGTTTGAAACTCTAATTTCCTCTGGTTTCAGCTCTCTCTCCCCTACATGCCAGCAGCCATTTGAAAGCAGAGAAAGCCTCCTTTATTCTAACTTTTGCTGCATTATTTACTTAGTCACAGTCTGCTGGGTAAGTAATTATTGCTGAAATTAACTTAATTACTTAGTAAATAATTAAATGCTTTTGATGCATAGGAAGAAGTTTTCCTTCATTAAGAAGCAGCTTTGTGACAATAAACTTTTTACCTTTGTCCAGTTGCTTTATAAATAATGAGAAACAAAAACCCCCAAACTCAGTCCTCTTACTTAGATGAAATATCCATTTACTTTTGATTTTAATATCACAGTCTGCCCAGTACTGCTACTGAGCAGTGGGCCTGCCTGCACCTTGCCGTTCCAGTTCTGACAAAGATTCTAAATAAATGAACCATTAAATGGTAATTCTGTAAAGCAAACACAAGAGCTCAAGTGAAAATTAAAATATGCAATGTCTTGTAAACATTTATAGAGACTGTGGGTTTACTAATATTCACTCTTATTTACATTAAAGAGATTAAAGATGTGTATACACTCTTACAAAAGACAAAAGTAAACTAATTCTGTGATTTTACACACACTGCTGTTGCTAGCCTTGGGCCAGGCACTTCACACTGTCATAGGTATTTTCAACTACAGCTGTGGCTCTCTACAGTTAAAGATGGTCAACAGGTTCTCTTAAAAAAAATCCTAAAATCAAATAAAATTACAAAGGAAAAATGCAAATTATAGGTTTATTTTCTCTAATATCTTACAGTACCTATACCAGGTCTGCAAACAAAGCCACTCTGGTAGCTACAGTATTCAGCATAACATGGGACAGCGTTGAGCCTGGCTTCAGAGCAAAACCATTGGTGCCTCTCATGATGGGAAGGCAACTCATAGAGGAAGCTTGCATCTAGCTACCTGCCATTCACAGCACAATAAGTATGTGGTAATAATTCTAAAGCAATCAGCAACCAGGAATCCACTGCTTCATGAGCTCAACAATAATTTGCTTAAATAATTAATATTACTCAAAGATTAATAACGCCTGGCCATCACAAGCAAAGCTGTCTGAAAGAGGCTCTCTGCACAAGCAGATCCTCTCATGCTGTGCTGTGTGGAGGGGGAAAGAGAAATCAGATGCTCCTGTGGCAACACTAGCTTTTAAGGGGCATCAAAAAGAGGTTTCTCTGAGGCTGCTTTGGCTTTGAGAGCAGATCTTTGTCTCACACTCCTGCCAGTCAGGGATGCCCACTCAGGAAGTGGCCTGAGGTGCTTCCCATGTGGCATCTTGCACAGCCAGGCACCAAGGGAGGGGGGCCAGCAAACTCTGGTAGAGAGCTGGGCAAAACTCAGCATTTTTCCAGGTTTCCATCTCTGACTCTTAGAATCATAGAATAATAGAATGCCAGGTTGGAAGGGACCTCAAGGATCATCTAGTCCAACCTTTCAAGATAGAAAAATAGTTTAGGTGAGATGGCTCAGCACCCTGAGCCATAGCGCAGCAATCAAGTACAGCCTTTTCTTGTCCAGATACTAAACACTTTAAGGCAAAGCAAACATCCTTTCTAGTATTTTTTAGAGGCACAGCCCCCAGCAACAATACATTAATACAGTAACCCTTTGTGACAGTTTACTTTTTTTCTAAAACAGCTTGGAAAATTATTTCAACATACAGTATTTTATCCCATCATAATTAGCAATGCACTGTTACTTATTATGTCTTATTTTACAAGGCTTATTTAGATAATGGTGACATGCAAGCTTCCAGGAACTGTGCACAGCATGGAGAACAGGGGCAAGACAAGGAAAATTAAATGTAAAAATAAATAGGAAAATTAACTTGTGGCTAGCAAAGACTGAAAAATTTTGGCTACAATTTAGTAGGGCTTAAATTAATCTTGCCCGATTTAGGAATATTGTTCTCCTACACAAGTAATCGTCATACTGCACGAATTATACTTGTTTTGTATCTCACTCAAAATAGCTTTACTTTCAGCCATTGCTATTTGTTTACATTTTTAGTACACCATGATAATGAATTATATGTGCATAACACACAGCGGCCGAGACTTTTCAAAGTAATGTAAGTAATCGTTGCCTCTCCTCCAAAACGGAAGCCATTTATTTTAATGGGACATGTGACAAAATCTCCATTATTTTTAAAAAAACCCTAAAAATCATGTGGTTTATTCAGAAGAGGATGTTATAAGCAGAAGCAAATAGGAATGCTTGCAGAGGTGCCCTCTCTCCAGACTCCCTGAAGTCAGGAGAGGAAATGCCATCACCCACTTTAACCACAACAGAAATATGCCGGCTAATTAATAGAAACACAGCCTTCAGAAAGATCACTCTCCGTAATCCTTATCCATCCTTTAATTTTAAGATTCAAGATTATTTTCAAAAACCTGCCAGTAGGCTAAGAAAACCAAGAGCCTTTTAACTGAACACAGGTGAAAATTGGAGCTGGAAAATGCTGCCCAGTTACAGATCACTGGCTTTAATCTTATACCAACTAGCTCAAAAACCTGAATTTCCTTCTGCTGTGAATTCTGCCTACAGAGTTCACACCATCTGTGTTTGTGTTAATGGGAACATTACCAGGTCACAAGCACACAGGCAGTAAACCAAATGCTATTAGCTATTTATCCTGTTACAAGAATTATGTTTAAACACCTCAATGCTATTCCTAATCCGTATTTAATAACATGGCAAGATGCCAGATGAACATTCTACATGGAGACAAAAATCTTATATCCTTTTTAAATTCTTACAGGGAATTACTTTAACAAAAGAGCATTATATTCTCAAACACATTATAGGTCTGGGAAAAACAGATTAACTGGTATTTCAATGACACATCCTGCTTTACAGTTCACCATATGATACTTAACCTGCGACACACAGCTGTGCCATTTCAATCTAAATGCAAAAGCTATACACACATATATAGAGTATCTGTGATTTGTGTTGTAAACAAATAAGTAAATAAAGAAATAAACAAATAAATAAGGTATTTTATGCAGCTTCAGGGAGGAGGTCACCGAAGGCTTGGGAAAATAATTTGCCAATGGTATTACTAACTCTGACATTTAAATCAAGAGGTGAAAGTGAAAGATGTAAAGAGGGATTTGGTTTTGTGGTTTTTTTCTCCCACTAACTGTATGTGATATTTTGGTCCAAGTAGAAAATAATTCAAATGCCCAGGTAAAATATTACACTAAAAAACCTGTCAGCTCCAGTGGGAACTGGCAAAGACATGTCCTGAAAGAGCAGTTAAAAACCGGGCACAAATACCAGCAAATTGCCATTGGCTTGGCAAGAGGGCTGAACAGTATTCCTTCCCTTCCTAGTGCAAATCCAAATTCAAGGCTATTCTTCGTCCTGCTCTCTCCAGTCCTGCTGTAGTTTACTTTGTTTTATAACAATTATGCTTCTAGTCTATTTTGAATATTCAAATACATGCTAAAATTTCAGCATATGAAGAGGAAAAAAATGAGATAGGAAATATGCCCACTGCTCCTCTACCTGTCTGTGAGGCTTCACAATAACCATCTCTCTGTGCATGGCACATTCCACCAGCCCCAGGCTTCTCAGGCAGCCTCCAATGGTGGAGTCGGTGGCAGGCTGTACAAGCTGCCACTGTTTGCTTTGAGAAGCTAAATATTTTTGTGAAGAAATTAAAACACTTTCCTTTAGTGCTGACAAGGAGAGTGTCATTGAAAGCAAGGGGAACAGAGTCATTCGACTTTCAGCTTTTATCAGTAAATAATCAGACATTGCAAATGGAAATGCATACAAGTCCTTATCACAGTGTGACATTTTATTATCTGAGCAAGAAAATAATCATGTAACCTTCACATGACATTTACTTACACTTCTTGAGCAGAGTCCAAGGAACATGCAATTTCTTACTTTATAAAAGAAGCTGTAGGACCTTTTTAGGGGAGATACTGAAAATACAGTGATGGCACAAGAGTAAGTCTCTATGCTCCACTTACCTTTCTATAAAATATGTATAATATTTCCTTTCACTACCTTACTCCCTTTACTATCTCTGAAGAAGAGGGGCTTGCCTCTTGTTAGAAAGTATATAGCTGTCACCAATTCAAAGTTATTTCACCAAATATAAGCATCCTGAAAAAGTGCCATCATATTAATAATTTCCATTATCACTTCCGCTTCACAATATTTAAACTAACTTCTAAAAAAAAAAGCCATAAACATAATTTTGCATGGATCCATATGAGACTGTAAGAAAGGCCAAAATGCAGAGTGTCTGTGAGGGCTAACCCTGGCTGGTACCCCTCAAGGTGAAGAGCCCAAAAAGGCAGGATTGTTTGTGGAAGTGGAGCAATCACAAGGCTGCCTAATCCTCTTCCTGTAACAGGGCAGTAAAGTGCTGGAGAGAACTGACTTCAAATGGAAGAATACATGGGAAAAAAAAGTTGACATAGTATTTAAGACATCTAATAAATAGAATTATATTTCTTTTTCATCAACAAAAAATGGTTTATTTTTAGTGTTAGGGATGCTAATAAAATCAAAATCCAAATTCTCAAGTGGACTGAGCATGACTTTTTGCATCCATGCTGGGAAGGGGACATGGCATTTTCTTATCTCTTTAATGCCTACCACATTCTGTTTTTCCAAAGCACAGGGGTAACAACTCTCTTATTCCACAAGCAATCTCAAAACCCATGGGAACCAGAGGCTACTGTATACAATTTTAAATCTACATACTGCTATGATAGGAAATAACAGCAAATAAACCATATATCGACTAACCATAAGGGTGCTGGATATTCTTGGCTCCTTGCATTTCAGCATTCTGATGCTGTCTCACCTGGCAGGTAATTATATGTTGATGGTGTCAAAGAGGGAGCAGAAACAACTCTGTAACTGTGTATGTGGCACTGGCTTGGGAGAGGGATGAACACTAATCTTCCAGTTATACTCGGGTAACATCACGACTTCCATTGTTCACATCCTACAACAATGTCCTAAGTACAGGACTAACGATGCAGCTACTGCCGCCTCCTCCATTTTCGCAACTGTGCCTAAACTCCTTGCGAGTGAATCTAGACCCAACACTGACAGGTAATATTTCCACAAAAAAGCTCTTAATTTTTATATAATCAAGACCACTTCCAAAATTTCACCTGAATTTTTTAATAATTTAATTTTAGTATAGTCCTGTTTTTCAACTAATTGGTCAAATCCCTTTCCTCCCCTCATCCGGAAAAACATTCACCACACTCTAATGTTTTATATTTGTGAATGCCGTGGGTTCTGTAGGCATCTATATACAAACATGAATCAAGCCTCAAATTAAAAAGACAGCATGAAAATTCCCAGGCACCATTGCATGGCAATCTCCTCGTGCAGCAATCATCTATGTTCCTGAAGAAGCTGCAGCTCTCCAACACAATTTATGAAATGAAAGTTCACTTCAGACAACCGGAGACTAAAGGCAGAAAGCGGACAAGAAAAAATTCCACCCCTGTCCCAGCTCTGTGACAATCACAAGATTAGCCTTTTAATGAAGACAAAACTCACAGAGCAGAGGCAGTATAGTTGAATTTTGGGGAGCAGGCTGATATCATGAGAAGTTTCTGCTGGTTTCAGCCAGCAAGAAATACAAGCCATGCCTTAGGATTGAATCAGGAAAGTGTCCCCTGTTTAGCGAAGGGCTTAAATAGCACGTGACTTTAAGCTTGTGCTTAAAGTAAAACACATGGTGAGATGCTTTGCTGAAACAGTGAGCTAAGAATAGAAATAGGAAAAGGTCTAGGAATGTAGCTTTGAAGACATGTACTATATTTCAAATCTTTTTTTGCCTGAAACAAACCACAGAGATCTGCAGTCGCACTGAGAATAAATAGCTTAAGGCTTGTACAAGCCTATGTGCGCATGCAGTTTTAGGACTTCCAAAGCAGGGACAAAAAGATGACTCTGAGAATTATGACTTTTGTACAAAAAAAAAAAAAGATGCAATTTCATATTTCTGATCAATTCTCTCTGTTGGTTTGTGTCTTTCTGGAACAGGACTTGGCCTGTCAGTTGTCAGGACTGACACTGGCATAAGCAGAGCTCTGTTAAGCATATCTCCAGGAGCAAAGCAGCAAGATCAATTTTGGTGTAGTTTTCAAAGTTATTCTATAGTCAATGGTTTCAAGGAACCTTGTTTCTTTTTAGCAGTCTTAGCTCTAAAACGGTGACAACTTGAATACCAAGGAAGGAAAGCATGAGAAGTAAAACTGAAAAAGATTGCACATTCAAAAAATTTGCATAGCTCTTTCAGTAAAAAAGATTGATATTGTTGCCTTTCAAACCAAAGTCTCTTAAGCACGGTTTTATTGAAGACTGCTGAAAGAATACTCAGCTCCCAGAAAAACTGCTGCAGGTGCACCCGGCACACACAGTAACCTGAGGAGTTATGAAAGGAATTTGTCATGCCAGTTCCTCTTAAGCTGTATTAGGGAACCCGAAATTGCCATGCTCCAGATGAAAAAAAGTAGCTGAGAAAGGGCAAATACCCAAGGGCAGGGAGCCAGCTTCCTGCTTTGTACGACAGTCTTGGGAACAGATCTGCAAAATGTCTTTGAACAAACACACCTCTGCTGATTTGGTACTTTTTGTACAGCTGCCTGTAGTCAAAGAATCAAAATCACTGTACAAACAGCTAATTAACCAGCAGCCAGAAAAGTGGGGGCTATGCTGGTTTTGCTGGGCAGCCCCATAAGACTCAGTCCTGACCAGCTTTGGTTTGATTCTGGTTTCCACAGATCTAGCCTACACAGAGCTTATGCTCTGCTCCAGGCAAAGGGCTTTCTCCTCAATGATCTTTCCCTTGTTCCAGGGTAAATTTCATAACTACTCAGTGATAAAAGCAGACAGGTGTCATCACACATTGTAAAACAGAATAGTCAAAAGAACGGTGGAGGGAAACAACTTCTAAAAAAATGACAGGATTTTAGTGACAGCAATGTGACACCTGAGAGAAGGTGCTGCTTTCTGAAGAAGGTATGTGCAATGGAGCTCGAGAAGGATAAAAACAGAAGTAAGGAGAAAGGAGCAGACATGTTCCTGAGGAAAAATACAGCATGGTTTTGACAGAAAGTGAAATGCAGCAGCACTGGTTGGGATGGGGGGAAAGAGAAGCCCTCTGTTTTCTACCACTGCCCAAACCATACCAAATGCTCCCCTGTTCATTTCACAGCAATTTGTCCTTGTGTAGCACCACACAAATCCCACGTGCTCATCTTTGGCAAGCTCTGGGTAGTTCCCTTTGCTTGGATAAATATCCAGTGACTGAACTTCCCCTCAGACCTCTTCTAATCCATAAATACAAAGTTAGTGTAACTCTGCACATACAAATCTTTACTTTCACTCTCTGGAGGTTGTCTAAATACTGGGTTCCTAAAATGAATCTATACTAAAAAAAAAGGACAATAAACACTTGTCTACTTTCATTTTGGTATAGGATGTCAGCTATTCTCCTTATAAGCAATATTCACCTAACTGATTTACAGACTGATTGCACCAATGAACAAAAATCGAGATCTTATGTACAAATACCTACTCACTGATTATATTGTAAATGTTTACATCAAGCATCAGGCACAGCACAGAGCCCACCGAACGGCATACAGGCTAGGAGTTTTCTGCGGGGATCTGAGTTTCTGCTCTCCATGGACTTCTTACGTATAGCACTCAAAGCCCAGAAGTTAAGTTTGAGAACAGTCCACTTATACTTTAAACAAAAGCAATATAAAACACAGATCCATCACAGAAAAGGAGATTCATTTTTGTGCTCTAATATGAAACATCCATTACTGTTTAAGTTGGATACATTAACTGTGGTGTTTGGAGGCACAGATGCAGGCACCTGTTATTCCTATGTCTCTACTCACATCAAGGCTTTTACTTCCTTGTTTATCAGCAGTTTTGATAATGCAACACAGCTGTAAATATGTCAAGGCAGTCAAGCACATCTCAGGAATGGTAGAAGGAAATTCTGTTTCAGTAAAGTAACCTTGGTCCCTGGTAGGAATGAAATAACTCTCTAAATGAAAATAAATTACTTTGATTTAGAGACCAAGAATTTCAAAAAACTAAATAAAGCCTATTACTTTTTGTTGGATAAAATCTATTACCTTAGGCTAATGGTCAGCTTTTACCGTATACCATTTAACCCAGAAACTAAGCAAGAAATGTTTTGGAAGACAAGCAATCTCTGAGAAGGCCTTGTGCTCCAGCTGAGTTGTTTTGCTGACTGTTTGTGTTCATCACTTGGACATAAATCACTATCCCTAAAAATCTTTGGAAAGATTAAATCCGAAGTTGTGATTCTGGTGTTTAAATTTTCTATCAGTAAGAAAACTTAAAATTCATTGGTAGATAACCTTGGAAGGTTGAGGATTTTTAACTTAGAAATAAACTCTTAACTCCTACACAAATGTTTAAAATGCTTGAAATTAATGTAATAATTTTGGTGTGAGTTCTGTTGTATTCAAATGGTGAGATAAATTTACAACATTTATAGATGTTTTCTGACGAAAAAGGGGCTTTTTCCATAGAAGAAAAGAAAAAAGAAAAGTATATATATACATCATTACCTTAGAAGAACATGTAGCAAGCTTCAATACCCACAAGGTGTCCTACCCAAGGTGCCAGATATGCTTAGCTGAGCTACCAAAGACTGCCCAGAAAGTATATCTGTATGACCTTTGCAAACATTTGCCTTTGAAAAAACAGAAACATCAAGTACTACTATCTGAAGGTAATATAGAGTTCATGTTGTTTCATGGGAAAACTGAAAGAAGTAATCACCTAGTGAAACCGTTATGCATAAGGAGTCTTATGCAGTTCAGCTTCATTAAGGGCACACAGTTCTGTTGCCCAAACACAGATGTCTGCTGTCTTTGAAGATGCCTTACTGTAGCCTGTCTGGCATCAAGCTGCTGGTCTAGAAGGACATTATCTCCCATAGATGCTGTTAACTCTGCCAAGTGCTAGAGTATCTCAGGTAGCATGAGATCTCAACATTGAACCTTTGGTGTCTGAGTTCAAACTGCACAGTAACCCAAATCAGCTTAAAAGCACAAATACTGGTACCAGTGCTTTTGGAGCTAGCAGGAACTTTGACAAACACTTCACTGTGGGAGGCACAAGGTGACCGGATATTCTCAATATTCAAATACCTATATGCAAGATCAAATAAACCAATGCAAAGCAGCAGGAAGCAGAAGTGGAAAAAAAGCCCAAACCCTCTAAACAGAACAAGCTTGATCAATAACAGTAAAAAGAAAAAACACTGTTCATCATGCAGTTATGTTTGAAAAGTTTCTTTCTGACAGTGATGCTTCTGTTTGTTATTCTCAAAACATGTTACTGAAAGACTCCCAGGTACTTTAATGTCAGCCAAGTCTAGTATAATGCTTCCTAGCAGGGAAACTGCGAGGATCATCCTATCGCTATTACTGTATTATTTTCTTGTGAGTTTTCTCCTGTTATGGGACTTAATTTAACATTTCTCTGTATTTGTATAGTGCTATCAAATCATGGCACAGATCTCCTATCTTTAGCACTGTGCTTGCAGGCACAGACAACAAGCAGACAATCCCCACCTTGACAAATAAGCCAAAAATTAATAGGGAGTTGAAATGAACAGAAATAGGCAGGACAAAGAAATTAGGTACAGGATAGACAATAATATCACTGTCTTAAACAGCCTAACAATTTCACAGTTTCTAGTGGCTTTATAGAAGGGTAGAGTTTTAAATAGAGGTTTGAAGGTCAGGCAGCTGATGGATAATATATTTACAAGGAAGCCCCCAGATGCATGGGAGAAAGCACAGAAGGTGCTTGCCAAGAAACACAGTAGAAGGTTAAAAGAGGTCAGAGGCATTTGCAAAGTAGAGGTAGGTGTCAACATCTCAAAAGCACATAAAAGCTAATGGGCAGGAATAGAGAGCAGTGATAAAACAGAGCATAAGAAGGGTGGTCACGTGCATTAGAAACATGCATGTGAAGGGAAGTGTTTCAGGCTAGAAATGAATGTTTGCATTCAGTTTAGATCATCTTCTCACTCCCTTAACCTTTGAGTTTTAACAATTGCTCAGGAAGGAGCACCATGTCTGTGGACCACATGCTGTGGTCAGGTATAAACATTCAATAATCCCTAAATGTCAGAGTTCACTCTGTCCCACGTTGGAATCCACTCCTCCCTTTTTTTCCCATCAAAATGGCAGCAGCTATTTAAGCACAGCATTATGTATGTGCTCTTAAAACTTACTTTAAATCACCACTAAGAACTTCCAGTCTCCCTCTTTTTATACCCCCTTTCCTGCTGCCAAGAGAAGGGTGGAAAGACAGTGAGCATGTCTTGAGGTGACAGTACAAACACGAACTCTCCTGATAGCAGGAAGAACTGCTCCTCATTTTCCAGGACAGCAACCCCAGCACATTTTGGTGGTTGGGGAGATGCTGAGCTCTCCAGTAGGCATTTTTCTTCGTTTTCCACTAAAATGGAGAAACTTGTGCCAATCTCTAACTAAGAAACTAATCTCAACTAAAAACAAAATCCAGCTCCAGGTGAGGCAAAAGATTCAAGCTTTGTAATACTTCTCCACTGAAATAATTAGAAAAGCAGCTGTATTATTTTCTAGCATTCTAAGTTACTAATGCTAAATCAATCATAAAAATTCTGCTTCTTCTGTCTGTATTAATTAACAAATATTTTCAAAACCCATGCTTAATCCTAATATTTGGGGACTACAGGGTCACTACAGATGCTTTTATTCTTACTATAGGCTGCTTTCTTAATTTTGTCCATATTGTTCTTCCATAAAGCATGCTCCCAAGTATGTTAATGCACATGTAGCCTTTATGATTTAGCCTCTGCCACTGTCCAGCATTCCCTCATGGATATATGAGCATGAAACAAGAATTAAAAAAAAGCTACAAAAGTGTCCCTGCAAAGAGATCTGTCCATCTGTGAGCCAAAAAATCCATAAGTCACCTCTATCAGGCTTGACACAGCTGTTATTTTCATTCATCTTTCTATGATACTGCATCATTCAGCGTGTCTGACACTACAGTGTATAAGCCTCAGGGTGTTCCTCACTTTTTCAAGCAGCAATGCTTCAAAGGAGGCTCAACCTTGAAATAAAGAAGTGTGCGCTGAGGTGGATACATCAAGGCATAAATCCCTCTCACCCAGAGGGTTAGCAAGGAGTTTTTCACTCACAGTTAATTCCACCTGCTACAGAAGCAGCCTCAGCCAACTTGGAGGTACAGTATTTGCATGGGAGGTATGGTTTGTAGCGGAGAAGGTCCCAAATGCCTTCTGCTTCCCTGGTTTTAGTTCCCACTCTGCTCCACACTTTATTTAGTCCAGAGAGATCAGAGAAGAAGGAAGAAAAACACCTTAGGATAGTTTCTACACACAGAAATTTTACATTTGATACTTTGTCTCTATGGACAGATGCTGTTTCCACACTGAGTCCCACTGGTTTTGCCAGGATGCCAGGCATAGGCTAGAAGGAAGCTGTAAAGCTTTGTACTATAAAATACCAGAAACTAGTTTTAAGATCACTACAGTTTTTGACTTTTTTGCCCATTTCCCTCTAACCTAAAGCTTCCCTGCCCATGCATACACAAACTGGACAATTACAAGGGATGCTACACTGCTGGGGAGTTTACAGAGTCTCTGAATGCAGCATTGCCAAACTTTGGGGCAACTATATGCCAACTATAGCTCATGTTGGAAAATCCTAGTATCACATTTTAAATAATTTCCCATTTCTTCCACCTCAGCCCCTGTGATTGTGATGTGTACCATTCTTACTGCATTCTGAAGATCTTAAAATCCCTTGAGAAGTTCTTATGCCACAAGTCACAGCTAGTGATTCCAAACAGATGCTGCTGGGTACATTCCCACCCCTGCCCTGGGTCCCAGTCCCAAGGGTGAGGAAGGCACAAGCAGAGCCACTTACTCCACGGAAACCAAGATCCCTATGTACCCTTTCCATTTAAAGCTAGAGGAACCTCTGGTTACCCAGCACAGGGCCTACCAGGGGAAACTACCAGGGAGACCACCTTACAGGTCAGGTCTGTGCTTCTCCGGATTAAGCAGTACCGGCAGCTCCCAGGGCCGAGGGGACTGGAAGTGCTGGCCTTTAGCCACCACGTGGGAAGCCCTTTCCCGTCCTGCCTGGAGTCTGCTGAAGGAATGAGAAGCCAGAGGCAAGTTTATTGTAGGCATTAGTAATCAAATCACCATAGCCAGGCTGGACTTTTGCCTGCCAGATTTAAATGCCACCAACCCATCACAGGAGCTGCCTGGGGCTCCTGGAGGAGGGGAGTATCGCGAACCCAGTTTCCCCAGCAGTTTCTCACATCCTACCTTGACGAAGAGCGAGATGTCATGTTCCTGCTTCTCCTCATCCTCCTCTTCCTCCTCCAGGGCGGCCGGCGAACCCGTCTCGTCCTCCTCCCGGTCCCGCACGCCGTTCAAGCTCCGACCGGTCGCATCCCACTCGCCGCCCTCGGGGCCCGGAGACCCGCCGTGCTGTCCCGCTGCCACCGCCGCGCCGCCTTCCTCTGCCCCCGGGACAGTGCTCCCAGCTCCTGCCACCACCGGGGCAGCGGTTCCCCCCTGCTCCGCCCTCGGCGTCTCCGCTCCGTCTTCATCGTCGGGGCCGCCCGGCGACCGGCGTCCGCCGTTGGCCTCCCCTCCGGCCGGCAATGCCACCTCCACTTCCCCGTGGCTCTCGGAAGCCACCTCGTTCTCTGTCGGGGTCGCGGCCTCCTCGGGGACTATCCCCGCCGGAGCTACCTCCTGCACGGCATCTTCGGTGACTGTTCCCGCCGGGGCTGCCTCCTGCACCGTATCCTCGGGGTCTGTCCCCGACGGAGCTGCCACCGCAGCCCCCTCGGGGTCTGCCTCCTCTGGGGCTACCTCCTGCACCGCATCCTCGGAGTCTGTTCCCGCCGGAGCCTCCTCGGGGTCTGTCCCCTCTGGAGCTACATCCTGCACCGCATCCTCGGGGTCTGTCCCCGCCGCAGCTGCCACCGCAGCCCCCTCGGGGTCTGTCCCCTCTGGGGCTGCCTGCCTGAGCGCCTCTTCGGGGTCTGTCACCGACGGGGTGGTCACCTCTGCCTCTTCAGGGTTTGTCCCCGACGGGGCTTCCTCCTTCACCACCTCCTCGGGATCTTTCCCCGCAGCCTCTTCGGGGTCTGTCCCTTCCGGAGTTGTCCCCGCAGTCTCCTCGGGGTCTGTCCCTGCCGGGGCTGTCGCCGCCACCTCCTCGGGGTCTGTCTCCGTCGGGGCTTCGTCCCTCACGGACTCTTCGGGGTCTGGCCCAGACGGGGCCGCCTCCACCTCCTCGGGCTCAGTCCCCGTCGGGTCCACAGCCGCGTTCTCGGGCTCTGCCTCCGACGGGGCTGCCTCCTCGGGCTCCGTCACCATTGGGGCCACCGCCGCATCCTTGGGATCTGCGCTCGCTGGCGCGGAGCCCTCGGGCCTCTCTACCCCCACAGCCGCCGCCACGGGCTCTGCCCCAGCTGGGGCTGCCTCCTTGGGCTCCGTCACCGTTGGGGCCACCGTCGCATCCTCGGGATCTGCGCTCGCTGGCGCGGAACCCTCGGGCGCCTCTACCCCCACAGCCGCCGCCATGGGCTCCCCGTCTGGCAGACCCTCGGCCCCCGGGTCAACCCCGTTGGGGTCTCGTTGCTCAGCCCCCGCACTCGGCCCACCCGGGGTCTCCGCCGCCCCCTCGGGGGAGCCACTCCCCGTCCCGTCGCTGTTCCCGAGGGACACCGCCGCCGCAGTCGGCTCCTGCCCGGCCGCCGCTTCCCCGTTCAGTGGTGACTCCTCGCCGGCGGGAGACCCGTCCGAGGGCTCTGCCGCCCCCTCGGGGGACACCCCGGGCTGCGGCTCCCCCGTTGCCGCCGCTTCCTCACCGCCTCCTTCCCGCGGGACGTCGCTCCCCTCCGGCGGCGGGGTGCCAGGCCGCCCCGGGCTCTCCGCCATGCCGGCCTCCCCCGGGGCCGCTGCCCAAGAGCGCAGCGGGGCGGGCGCGTCCGGCCGCCGGGACTAGCGGGAACCAACGGAGCCTCCGCCGGGGATCAGCGCCGGGCACCGACGGGGCGGGGGGGCAGACGGGGACGGCAGCGCCTGCGCACGGCCGGCCCCAGGGAGGGGGATGGCAGCTCCAGGTGCCCGCGCTCCTCCTTCCGCGCATAGGGCAAGGCCAGCGAGTACCTCCTCCCAGTCCCGTCCGTCCCCCCTCCCGCCCCAAACCTCTCCGCCCCTGTAAATCTCTTCACTGATTTTGGCTGCAGCTGACATGGGAGGAGGTGGTGAGAGTGTGACCGTGGTAGCACCGAGCGCTGCCCTCGCTTGACTTCTCCCTTCCTGCTGGCTGCTTGAAGGTGCTCAGTGGGACTGAAGCCTTTGCAAGAGAGGACAAAAAGCTTGCCACCACCCTCCCCCCTACAGCGGTCCCACAGGGACAAGCACCTGCTGCCTGCCGTGCCCCGGCCTCGCCTCCCACCCCAAAGCCCTCCGAGTCCCATCTTCTACCTTTGCTTTTCCCCTTCGCTGCTACTCACGGCCCCGGGCACAGCGTCTCTCGCAGCTCCGCAGGTGTCCAGCTACCTGCCACCCACAAGCACTGGGCCCGCTGGCAGGTGGGGCTGGAAGCCACCAAGGGGCTGAGGGGTGAACAGAGAACAAGGAGAGGGACAACATTTTCCAAATCCAGGTTTATGAACACCCCCACTGCTGCACCCACCTGACAGTCTGGCACGATTTCTTAGAAGTACAGGCAAACCAATACCTCCTCGCAGTTCTGAAATGTATTCCTGAAGTGTCTTTGGGCTGCGCCAAACATTGTTAGGAAGGAAAATGTGTTTATATCAACTTGCAAAAGTTTTAAGAGGAACACAGAAACACCCTGTTGAAAAAACCTTTAGATTTGCACACATCTAAGTAGCTTTTCTTTGAATGTGACCAGGTCGAGCACTATGCACCTCTGCAAGAGTTTGCATCTAAATGTGATGGGAAATACCGTGTTCTGTGCAGGGCAGGCAGCTGATGTAAGAGAAGTGGTGACTTTTAGTTGGGGTAAGGCAGCTGCAGATTCATTCTGCAGGTCTTCTGTTCCAGATAACAGACATCTTTTCATACTTCTGGTAATTTATCTGGCTTATGGAGCCACTTTACACAAAAAGAAAAGACAATCATCAGGTTCTGGTGTGAGGATAAGCTTTAGTAGTTTTGCTTGTAGGCAAGAAGTCATCTTCTAGGAGATGCAGCCTACTCTAGTCCCACTCTTCTCAGAAGTGATTGATATGAAAGCATTGCTTATGCTATTTGAAGAGAAAATAGCCCTAGCTTTTTAGGTGCAGAGGAAACAGTGGATGGAAAAGTTAGCTGACAGAAGTGAGGTATCATATTTAAAAACATACAGTTAAACACTTTTATGTATGTGGTTTTTTTATACTTGAAAGTGGAAAGAGCAGGGACAGTCGGAACATGGGGTTTTGGAATGGGTGGGAGGGGAGATGATGCAGCCAACAGGAGATGGGAAATACTACAGAATAAATAATTCTGTCAGGTCAAGGTCAAATACCTGCTCTGATAAAAATAAACAAACAGATAAATAAATAAACAATCCTGCAGCTAATTTTCATAGAATTTATGCTTGCCCAGAGGAGTGTTGTCGGTGAGACAAAAGAACTGGGTCAGTCATGATCAGAAGGGAAATTTCTTGAAGATTTAGCAATGGCGGTTTAGTATCTAGTAATGGAGGTCTTGCAGCTGGACCCATTGTAAGGTAATTATTTCAATTCTCTCTTATGGGTTCTAATGTCAGTAGAATGACACATCTCAGTCATCTTTACTTCTACACAGATAATACCGGTTCACTTGTCCTAGCGCTTGCTGAAGGATTCTTAATGCTTGGCCTTAAGGCTGGCCACATACCCCAGGTGCAATACGAGTTCCATCTCTCAAAGCTTTCAGATTGTCTTCAACTGTGCAGGCTATCCACAAGCACTGCCATGTTGTCTCCTGTCTAGCGGTGGATAGGACACTGGCTGGAAGGAAGAAAGCTCACCTGAGGTTTTCACAGTGAGAATGAATATTGCAAAGCAATATCCATGGCATAAAAGCAGGAATTTTGCAGGAAAAATGGTTGCAGGTCATAGATACAAGCACTGAAGTCCACTAGGTATGTTTATATGAATACAACTGGCTGTGTTTATATGAATACTGTGTTTGGCGGCACCCCTTGAGAAGCTTTCACCTGTTCCCAATCCCCATGAGCTCAGCTTTGCTCAGCTTTGGTAGCTGATGGGCCCTGATAGTTGGGTTTCTGCCCTCTGTGACAGAACCTCCTCTGACTCATTGGAATTGCTTGCTCTGGAGTGTTCCTTCTTTTCATCTATCCCTCGGATCTGCACCACCTCTCTAAATATCTCTTTTAGTGTCAGTTTCAGGTTCTGCACAGGTTGTAATTTTGACACGGGACTTGCATCCTGCTGATCCAATGGAACTATGTGAGGTGATTATCTCTCACTTACACTTATTCATTGCAGAGCTTATTCATTAACACCAGTATCCTGTTTTACTTTATTTGCCTATTCCCTGCTCTGTAATTCTTAGTACAAATTAAGGTGAGGATTTCAAGGCCAGCAAAAAAAGAAAACACTTTCAGTGATAAACACTGCCTGATTATTAACATTGGGCAATGTTTAAGTGTAACAAAATATTAGCTCTTTAAATATTCATGTAAGTCTGACAAAGGCAGAGCAGAAAAGAACTTAAAATTGACATAGCAAGTAGTTAACTGTAGGATAGCAAAAAAGTTTAAGCTATAGTGTTTGATACAGTTGCATTTTTATGAAGTAATGATTGAATAGTTCGTAACAAATCTTGCTGTGTTTTCTCTCAAGTGTAAGAACAGTCATTATCTAATCCTGCTGGAGTTGAGACCTTAGCAATGACATGTGCAGGCCAGGGTTAATATCACTGCTCTAGCAGGTCACCCTGCTGGCACTTATGCCTGTGAAGTCTCTGTGCAAGCAAGAGAGACAAAGTAGGAAATCGGAGAGCCAGGGATACGGTAAAGATGGATGGTGGCCACAGTTCAGAGGAGAGCTGGCCAGTCAGCCCATCATTGCTCCTTGACAGTCTTCAGCATTGTGATTTCACAGAGGCAGTTTTGGAAATACACCATAAAAATTAGATGTCTCCCAGTGAATTCCCAGAGTTTTGGCATCTGTAGTTCTGTCCTCTCTGCATTTAACACTCTCCCCTTCTACCTCAATTACTTAACAATTAATCTCTCCTGCTTCACACTCCTCCTGGACACTACCTTCAAGCTCTTTACACCCCATCTGTTTCTAAAATAGGCCTTCAGCTAATAAATATTATTTTCTCAGTTCAGCCTCAGGAAGGATTACTGCACACCTTCTTCATTTAAAAGATGAGTGCAGGTAATTAAATATCACAGATGTTAGACATTAGCGGACAACATGAAGATCCTTTTATAGTCTGTTAGCGAACAAATTATATCCCTGGGGGTTATCAATTAGGTTACACTTGCTTGGATTATCGTAACTTCTTTTCCTTCCCTGACTGTACAGGGTGTTGCAGATCAAGGTTGTGGGTTTTGAGCCTGAGATAAGGAAAAAATGTCTCTTGCATTACAAGGGTCTCATAGACAGCCCTGCCCACTGGCCTGCCTAACTCCTGGGATGGGTCAGCCCCACTGCAAGGGGAGCAGACTAGGGTAATTTGTTCATGCCTCTTTGACTCCAGTTCACACTCCTGTACAGTGTCAAATACACAAATGCCAAATATTTAATGGTTTGTCCTGAGTGAACTGGACTAACAGAGTCAGGAAGGCTTTTCGTCTCCCTGTGCAGACTGCTGCCTCCCACAGAAGCCTGCTCTGCCTATTCCCTGGTGCCTGCTCTGGCTGAAGTTGTGCTGTTTCATCAAGCATGTGCATCTGCTCTTCCCAGGGTTTGCCGCATTTCAGAAGTGAAGCTCCATATCTCCAGGCCAAAAGCTGCCTGCATGCGATTTGAATTCTCCTTATTTCTGCCCCATACTGAGTAACTGCAATTTTGCACTGATCTCAGTGAGAAATAAGGGTGAGCAGAGCCTCTAGAAATTGGGTGGCATTTAATAGGGTTCCCCACCATGGAATGGAGGGAGGAATTTCTAGAATAAACATAAACAGTTACAAAGTGCATGTCTACAGACCCTACAGCCAACAGAGATCTACTGAACTGAGTCAGTAGATTCTTCTCATCCCAGGGTAGATGTCTAAAGCAGACTAGATGGTTCTTGACAGAGAAGTGCCTATTTCTCTACACTGACAGTACAAGAATCTGAGAGTGACTGGCTTGAAGGGATACGTCTCTGCCAGACACAGCTAAACTCATGTGAGATGAATCCTGTCCCAGGTGATTCCCTTACACACTGAAATTTGGAAATGTACAGTTAGCAAAATGTTTGCCAAAGCTCCATAATTTTTTCTGCATTATTTTTATTGCAGCTGGTGGTTTAACTGGAATTTCCACAAATTATTTGTGGTATAAAACATTATTCCATGTAAGAATATGGCTCCTTACCGATTTGTGATGGAAAAAAAACCCAACCAAAACTGTTTTAGCATTTATATGTAATCCAGTTCTGTATTCTCCTATTTAAAATATGTTATTTCAACTATGGAAAAGACAAAGGTGCAATTGAAGAAATGGTATTGGAGGACTATAATTTTTACTGCTTTCAAAAAACGTGTATGCTTGTTCCTGGTTTCTTAAAGTTCTGTCAAGAAGTTGGTGTGGCATTCTGCTGTTTTGTGGTTGAGAGACTATTTGGTCCACCCAAATAAAATAAAGAAGGAGAGATGCCTTGTTGAGAATCGTAGTGGTATGCTGCCTGTTGGGGGGTGATGCCATCTGTATTTAGTGTTCTGAGCTTCCCAGCATTAAGGAGATTAGGGCAATCAGCTCCCTTCCCAGCTGCTTAGAGCCAGTCTGCTTGGGAAGAAGGTAGGAATGTAGACATGTGAGGGGTAAAGAGCCTGGTTGCTGGGCTAGGACAAACAGAAAGCCAAGCTACCTCTAACCAAGGCTGAAAAACAGAGAGGAAGAGTAGGTGCACCTTCTTGATAGATACTACCCAGAAGTCACTCTCTCTTCTTTCTGTTTGTTACTCAGTTCCCTGAATTCCCAGTATCCCACGAAGCTGCAGGTGCCAAAACAGTCTGTACTTAAATTCTGAATGAATCATTTTGCAGTGTGTTAAAACAAAAAAACAAACAAAAGAATATCAGTAACAAAGCTTTCAAAAAAATAAACTCTGTACTGCTAACTGTTATTTGGAAGTACTTAAAATCTGCTTATTCTTCCAAAAAGAATATTTGACTTTCCCATGCTTACCTTTCCCATATTGCTGTTAACAATATAACAATATGTCTGGCTTGAACTTTGGGCCTACTCTCATTTTGGACTACTCCAGGCCTCGGCTCAGGCTTTTGATTCTGCTTGGGCAATCCTCATCGAACTTACTTCACTGACTCCCCCATCCCAATCACTTTCAAGTGCCTTTCAACCATTCCTGTCCCCTAGCTCATGCACCATCACTTAGGAAATGGCATGCATACAACACTATTTAAAGGACCATCTTGATTTGCACATGATTCAATAGGATTACTGATATGTTTAAAGCTAAGAGTCTTTGCAAGGATCTGGGTCTTATTAAGTAACTGTGATTTCATTATTGTCATCCTCATCGTTCCTCCCTCCCTCTATTTTCTGACACATACTGTGGCACTGCATTTGGGGCCTGAGCTTTCAAAAGTGATGTATTGCTCCAACTTCAGCTGAATTTCACCTGCTCAAGGCATCTAAAAACTAGTGCTTAAAATATAAGCTCTTTGGAGAAGAAAACATGCCCTTAGTTCTTTTGCAAAGTGCCCAGGACATATTCATGCTCAAAACTAAATGGATAAACTAGATACAGTGTTCCTGTGTTATAAAAACTGCTTTTTCATATTGGCCTGGTTTACAAAGTTGCATATAAATTTCTAATTAGATCCATCAGAGCATTTTACTGTGGTACCTGAAGTAACTCAGAGCTTTTTCTACACTCCAGGACACTTTCTTCACTTCTAATAAAGTGTCTCGATTTTCTCAAACTCCTCTATTATTTTCAATCCTATTACATTAAATGGTATTTTACTCTAAATTAGTTTCCTATTTTATTGTGCCTGTAGCATCTTGAAATAATTTCCTAAAATATATTCCCTAATCACAGTTGATTTGATCTTTTCATACTCTTGCTTGTGTTTTAAATTTCAATTTACCTTTCATAGCTCTTAACAGCTATTTTTTTCCCATGTAAAACTGAGTCACATTCTGTACCATTTCCATTTGAGCAATTCTTCTTTGCAAAACTCAGATAACTTTTTAAATCATTATAGCTTTAAAAATAATTACAGATTCTGGGAAAAACTTAGAATATTACAAAATAGTCATAAAATTGTGTTAACACATAGCTGATGTGAAAATAAGCTACATGTGCAATCAAGAGGTACAGTGATCATTTGTCTTTTACCAGCATTGCAATATTTGCAGATTGGCTGTTACACTTACTGTTAAATTACTCAATTCATCAGAAAAACAGATCACATCTTTATGTAGTTCTCTATCATTTAATATATGGCTTTCACTTTCACAGAATTTTCTGAAATATACACTGTAAAAATGGTCTTGAAAATAGGATTTTTTTGTAGCCTTGTAGTGAGAGGCTGGTATAGGTGATCTCACAGAGGTGTCTTCAGACATACTTTTCTTTTGCTCAATTTGAATGTTGAATTTCCACATCTGTGCCACTGACTTTTTTCCTTTTTTTTTTTTTTTTGAGAGGGTGTTTAATGAAGCTGGGTTTGGTGCACAATGCTCTAGAAGTGCAGATGAATGGCAGTAAACAAGGCAAGCACCATCTGCCTTGGGATAGAATTGCACACAGTTTGTTCTATATGAGGTCAGGTCCATTTTTCACTAATGTTAATTTTGTTTTATTTGCATGCAGGTTATACCACAATCTCTTTCATATTTTTTCTTTTTCTTTTCTTTCCTTTTTCTTTCTGTTTCTCTTTTTCTTTCTGTTTCATTTTTCTTTATCTTTTTCTTTTCCTTTTTCTTTTTTCTTTTTCTTTTCTTTTTCCTTTTTCTTTCTGTTTCTGTTTCTCTTTTTCTTTCTTTCTCTTTTTTCTTTTTCTTTTTCTTTCTCTTTTTTCTTTTTCTTTTTCTTTTTCTTCCTCTTTCTCTCTTTTTCTTTTTTCTTTTTCTTCCTCTTTCTCTCTTTTTCTTTTTCTTTTTTCCTTTTCTTCCTCTTTCTTTTTTCTTTTTCTTTTTTCTTTTTCTTTTTCTTTTTCTTTTTCTTTTTCTTTTTCTTTTTCTTTTTCTTCTCCTTTTTATTTTTGTTTTCTTTTTATTTTCTTTTTCTTTCTTTCAATTTTCTTTTACAGTTTTTGTTGAAATGGTATTATTGTTCCTTTTCAGAAGTGCTTACCAACAAAACCCATTTGTTCTACAGCACTTGTAAATGAGCCCTACAGTCAATCAGTAACCAGGCTTATTACTGACTGCTCCTGAAATAAATGCCTCTTTTACCTCTACTATGTATGACTCTTTTCTACCTAATTTAGGAGCTGACTTAGCAGAGCTTAGTTTAAAAATCAGCAAGAGGTACATGGTAACCTGCTGCATTACTATAATGAAAAGCATATCGTGGTGAGACCTGGGGTGGCATCCAAAGGTGGCAGTGACCTTGGGAGTCCAACCCTGCCAGGCACAATGCAAATATAGGAAGACGCATTCCAGAGCAACTTGGCATCTGAGAACAGTGGCAGGGGAGGAGCATAGTGAACCATGGGAGAGGGGGGAGATACCTATAAAAAAGAAGAGATTGTGCTGATAGGCATTTAACAAAGCAACTGATATGAATTGGTTATATGAGCTTTGTACATTCCCTCCTACTTTAAGACTCCTTAACAAGCCTTAGCTTCTGCACCTCAACACTTTATTTTAGCCTCCTACCAATAGCAAGGTAAAGAAATATTTGCTTCACTGTATTTCATCATTTTATCTGCGTGTTTCTTCTCTGTCCTGGAACAACTCCTACTCTTTCAAATACTAGCAGTTCTGAAAAACACTCCAGCTAATCCTGTGGGTGTCAGGCCCTTCTATGAAAGACCTGTCTACACAATATGAAGCTATCACTCATCTCTCTCATTCTCAGTACTGTGGTTTTGAGACAAAGAGGATCAGTTTGCACAAGTTAAAGAAGAAGAAAAAAAACATTAAAGGGACGGTATATTGTACTGGCAAATGCAGTGAACGAAACTGCTATCAGAAATAACCCTTTAGGTTGTGTTGTTAAAGACATTTTGTTACGAAAGCCAGAGCTATGAGATATTTTCAGTCAATACAGCTGGAAATAGCTAATGTAGATGGTTGACATGATGCACGCTGTAGCAATTCCTTGAATGCTATTGGCTACAAAGACCAAAAAACACACAGAAAAGCAATCTACATTAATTGTTCTAAGCTTACAAAAAATCAGAGCTGTGGCAATGGTGCTTAAAGATATATGTTTGTCTTGGTAAGGCTTGGGGAAGCCTATCAAACTGGAGTAAGTATGCTCGGGATACCTGGTTACTGTGGTGCTGCAGCTACTGGTGGACAGCTAGGAAAGGATAGATTTAGATTGGATATCAGAAAAAAGTTCTTTAACATGAGGGTGATAGATCACTGGAATGGACTGCCCAGAGAGGTGGTGGAGGCCCCATCCCTGGAGTCATTCAAGGCCAGGCTTGATGGGGCTCTGAGCAGCCTGACCTAGGTAGAGATGTCCCTGCTTGTGTAGGGAGGTTGGACAGATGACCTTTAGAGGTCCCTTCCAGCCTAAAACATTCTATGATTCTATGACAGAGGCCAAGGTAAGCAAGGAGCTGTGAAGACTGCAGGTATCCAGGAGGAAAGGCAGGGTGGGGGTAGAAGCATGGCAGGAGCTTGGCAAGCAGCACTGGATGGCATCCAGAGTCTCTGAGGGCAAGGGTGATGGTACTCTGAAAAAAAAATAAATAATAAAAGGGAATGGCTCAGCCAAATAAAGGGAAGGAAAGAGAATATCATTTGGAGAAGTATGGACCAGATATGAAACCACTTTCAGCAGCTCTAGGAGGAAAAACACTCTTGAGAGATTTGCAGGACTGGATCTGCTTAGCTGAACAAAAATAATAGTGAGAAGGGACTCCAACATAAAACATCAAGCATTAGGAGACTTTTTATTACAGTGGAGAAAAACATAACAAGAACTGGCTATCAGTGAGAACCATGCAAATATAAGCTGAAAATAAAACAAAACTTTAACAACATTTAACATCAGAACAAACTGTTAAACAAGGCTGGGGACTTTATTTATATCTATTTTCTTTTGGGAGCATCTGCTTTGCTCAAACTGAGTTTAAAGTAAAAGTAATGAGATTTTATGTACTTTATATACTCACTTTAAGATGACTGGCTTACTTTAAAGAGGGTCAGACCTCTCTCTGTCTATGAGAGGCTGTTTTAAGGGGGACAGGTCTGTCTGTGAGAAATTAACCCAGAGGTGCTGCTTAGCAGATAATAAGCACTCAAAAGAGCTAAACTGAAGACACTACTGAGTAAGATTTTTAGTGAAAATTCCTAGAAAACAAAGCTTTCAGGATGGCTGTAGAAAACAGGAGGTAAAGCTTTTTGGGTTCCCCTGGCTCTGGGAAGGAATAAGGGATCAGAATTTCCCCTCCAAGAAAAGAACTGGCTTGAAAAGTGACAGGCACTTACAATATGTCCTTCCACATGGGAATTTGAGAACCCCTTCCTCAAACTTTGTTAAAAAGGAAGATCCCCACAAGTCAGTGTTGTTGAATCACTCAAGCTTTTATGAAGTTTGCATGATCTAACGAAATGGAGTAAATATCTAAAATGCCATATCATACCCTGGTTTGCCATGCCTGACTGTGGGGAAGGTATGAGTATGGGTCAGGTTCTTTTGACCGTCTTTTAGATTCAACTGGATGGTTGGACTGCTTTGAGCTTTTAAGTCTGTGAATGTGTTGGACATTTGTTATTGTAAATCTAGGTGGTTAATTAGTTAAGGCTTAAGAAATGAAGATTTTCTGTTACATATATGTAAATAACTTATAGTTATATATGTATTTCAATGTCAATGTCAGGAAGCAACTGATGACACATGCTTTTGTATTTGCAGGATATGGGAGTAATTAAATAAAATTTATTTTAATGAAAATGGTGTTAATAATTGCCAAAATTATTCTTTAATGTTAATATATGCATATTTTAGATATGCATATCCTTTGTTAAATTCTACAGCCAATGAATGTTTGCAATACCATCTTGTGAACAGGTTTCTATGCAGGGAAAAAGCTTAAAGTCTTCTACAGCATTGTCACTGATACCAATGGCATGTGTTTAAATTGCTAACTATATCTGCCTATGTGTAGCCATTAAACAGGTACAATGAAACTCTATTCTGAGGAATATTAAATTAGCCAGTGATTTAAATTAGTGTTTAGGAAGTAAAGCGGCTCATAGGGCTGCATGTTCGGTCTTTCTCCAAACATTTTCCGTTTAGTTGAAACCAAATTCTGTGTAGCTTGGCTTTGGTTGGTTGGTTTTCGTTCTGGCCAGCTACTTTCAACTTGAGAAGTGAGTTTTTTTGTTGCAGATGCAGGTAACGAATGTAGCCCTTTTGAGATTGCTTCGTGCTTTCCTTTCTACCACTAGATGGTAGTGTGTGCGTTTAAAACATTTGAACAGCACTATTCCAGAGTGCATTTAGCGATTTACCGCAGGAATCCTTTTTTTCCTGCGTGTAAGGAAATCTTTCTCGTTAATCATTGTCGCTTACACTGACAGATATACTCTGTCCCCAAAGCCGAACAATGGGCTGAAGATCCACTTTTTTCTTGGCTCTTCCAGTCAAAAGCATACGTTGCATTCCCTTCATATGTAACAAAAGGAAAGATTAATCTGTCATTAAACCCTAAGATTAGGGAGATCCAGGTTTAATTTTTCTTCTGAAGTCTGTGACTGAATTAACGCTGTGGAGCTGGAATTCAGAGAAAGCAATGCTTACTTTCTCTGAATTGTCTGTCTGAACTTTTAAGCTCCTAGGGTAGCTAGGTCCTTATGCTGTGGAGCACTGCAGTGCTTGGATGTGATAACATTCTCCGTTGAGCTTTAGGAGCTACTATGATATAAATATAATTAATAACTTATTTTCACCCACAAATCTGACCCTTGAATTACAATAACCAGCTGGGTGTGGCCTATGCCATTAGACCAGTAGTGAGTAGATGAGTATTTTTCAATGGCTTTCATAACAGTAAGGTGGCAGGTTGCAATTTCAGGAATTTGTTGTCAGCAGGTTTTGCTTCTTGACTTTAAGATTTTAAATACATGTAACAGCAGATTTCCATTCAGATTCCTCAGGTGGGATTTCTGTAGGGGGCCAGAGCTCTTGATGCAGAGAATGCAGACAGATAGCTTCTTCTCAAAGAGACAAGTGACACCACTCCTGTCAGGAAGCAATTCTGAGATCAAAGATTAAGGTTAAAAATGGCATTAGCTTGTTTGGAGGTTTTAATGCTAATATAGCATTAAAAAGGTCCCACTTGTTCATATATGGGAGTTTTCTTTTAAGATGCCACTTGTCTGAATTTTTGTGAAAACTGGTGTGAGAACGTACAGATTTATGTCACTTAGCACAGCTGATCACAAAAACATCCTGTATCCAAGATTAGAGCTTATCTCTCTGAAAAAGACTTAAATGGTTCAAAACAGATTAGACAGTCTGAAAAAACTTCTTACAGAAGAGGAGAAAGAAGGCAATTTATCTCTTCACGTAGTATTTTTCTCCTTCTGACTGAGACTGGTAATTCATCAGTTTAAAGTCTTTGATCTGTTGAAAAAAAAGGTCAGCAGTGCTAACTTCAGGCAGGGTAACAGTGGTATCTCAAGGGGTGGGGCAGTTGCCTCTGCTGTAAACTTTGCACAGTGCAGATCAGTGGGTGGTACAATATGTGCAGCTGTCGAAATTAGTTTTTCACCTAGTTTAGTTTTTCATGTGCTGCATTTTGGAAGAAAAGATCCGTAAGAGTATTTTACTTTGAACACCATTGAAAATATTTGCTGTACCAAAAGAGATGACCTGCCATAGCCTACATCATTATGTTTATAGTCCAGTTACAAAATCCAGCTCAAGTACATTTTGCCAGTAGCCATGGTTTTGGTATTGAAGAGATCTCAGGTGAGAAAACAGGTTTTTGACTGACAGTTCTTTCCACTTTTCAGACCTTACTCTTTCTTATGCAGCCCTGCAGGGGCAGAATATTAGGTTAGTACTTTGCCAACTACTACCCAGCATCCTGTCACTCTTTACTGCCTTTTACTATTGTGCATTATCCTTGCATAGGACATTTGAAGTAACGTGTGAATGTCACAATAACTTTATAAAAAACCTGTGACCTCTGAAGCTCACTTCTGGGACTTCCCCTGGAAGGTAATGCTACATATATGTATGTAAGAAAAGTATTTGTCTAGGCCAGAGTTAAGTCAGACTAACTAGCTAAGCACATTAGGTAAACTTTATTCTTCTGTGTAGGAAAGTCTGACACAAGCAGAGTGTAACCAGGGAAGGTGCAGTTGTCCTTTATGGTCTTATTGACACAGGTAAAAAAAGAAAGGTTGCAAGAAAATGTCTCCTTCACATCCAAGGTAAGGAGGAAAGGACATAGACATGATTTTACATGCCAACTTTCACAAATATTAAAGCCAAAACACTTTTTGCTCTTGGCCCTGCAGTTGGATACTTCTGAAAAACGTACAAAGTGTGATGATTAGCTGCATCAGTGAAGAGATGTAAGAGTCCAAACAGTGTTATGGCCCCTTTTTTATTTTCTAAGCTTCCTTTTGGTTGTCTGTTCAGTGAAGTGTTTGCAAAACATCAAGGATTTGTTGGCTTGTCCTCAAGGCAGGTAAGTTAACTAAAATGTACACAATGGTGACTTTTGGCTGATTTATAAGTGTTTGAGGAAGAGATTTTTAAAATCATCTGCTTGTTGCCTAATATTCCACTCCCTTTAAATCAAGACAAGTTGTTCCGTGCTCCAGCCGTGCTGCAAAACACAGCTGTGCTACTGCAGCAGGCCTTGGCCACTCACCTTGGCCCTGGGCTGGTGCTGTTAACCCTGACCGGGCAGCCGCGCTCACCAGGCGTGTGCCCAACCTCAGCAGCTGGGTCCCTCGGTCTCCCACCCCACTCTCTCCGCCGGTCCTGCCTCCCTCCCCCCTATGGCTGCTGCCCCACGACCCGCCGAGACCCTCACGTCCTTCCAGCCGTCCGCTGCCCTCACTCAAGATGGCAGAAGCAGCGCCCGGCTAGGGCGGTCCACCTGTTGCTGCGGCAGCGCCTTCCTATTGGTCCGCATGGCGCCGCGCGCCCTGCGCGCGGGGAGGTGTCGGTTGAACCGTGGAGCCGGGGTAAGGGGGGGGAAGCTGTAAGTTTTGTGTGCGCGCGCTAAGGCGAAGGGGGGGCGAAACCGCCGCGAGCCGCTCGACGTTGTCTCAACGGCCGCCGGGCCCCGCCCCGCGGGGGCTCCGCTCGCCCTCGGCCATGGAGAGCGGCGGCGGCGGCGGGAGGGGCCCGGTGGGGCAAGAGGAGCTGCTGCTTGAGCAGCCACCGCCGCCCGGGGAAGTGGAGGAGGAGGAGGCGGCGCTGCTGTTACTGCCGCCGCCGCCGCCCGAGGCCGAGACAGACTGGAGCTTCGTTGACGGCGAGATGGAGGAGGTGGCGCTGCGAGACCTGCCCACCGCCACCATCGCCTGCAATCTCGACCCGCGTGTCTTCCAGGACGGCCCGTGCCGGGTGAGCGCAGCGAGCAGACCCGCCCCACGCTGGGCGACCGCGGGCAGGACCGTGGGCCGGCTCCCTCTGCCGGCGAGGAGCCGCCGCCGCTCGGCTCGGCCGGCTGCCGCCGCAGGCTGAGTGTGTGGGGAGCGGCGGCCTGCCGCGGAGGCGGGCGCTCCGGACCGGGGGGGGCGGGGGGGGGGGG
>VYZX01009224.1:13839-25817 GCA_013401335.1 Brachypteracias leptosomus | reverse complement strand
ATACAGCTGATTATAGAAGTATCTGAGGGATGGACCCAGCTGAGATTCTTGTCAGTATCATGAGAACTTCACTTTGTGATGAGAGGTTTCTAGACACCTCTGGTCTAAAAGCAGCTAGGACTGACTTTATAATTAGGTTTTCTTACATTCAGATAGCCCAAAACCTGTCCCTGCCCCTCAAGGGAAACTGTATTTTTTAAGTCTGAAGAGATCCTTTGTGCAGTATGAATTATTGCAACCTAGCATTTATGAAGGATTTTCATGCTTAATTTTATTTGTTATTCAAGCTCCATCAAATTCTGTCAGAAATGTTTGAAGCATAAGGAATTGTCATTTCAGTGAGAGAGGGGAGGTGTGGAAGTGAGCTACTGTTCTCATGGAATAGGAGAATATGCTGGAAGTGCACTAGTGAAGCTGAAGTATTTGCTGTCTTCAGTGAACCTGAAGTTGGGACTAATGTCTAAAATAGGATTTTTTTTCTTTATTTTTATTTTATGTAATGCATAATTAAACTCTGGAAGTCATTGTCCTAGAATGTGTGGAAGTCCAGAAGCCTAATATTAAAAAGGGAGTGGAACTGATTCATGAGTACTATCTGTCAAGCACTGTGATTAGGGTATAAATTAAGTCAGAGTTTATGAAATGTTATTGCCAGGTTTAGATGGGAGGAGAGTAGTCTATACGTCCCTGGATTTATGACTTCTGTCTCTTCCTCCAAGCATTTGTTACAGCCAGAGATAACTAGAGTGGCTTTTTTCTTTTAACTGTGCAAGCCATTATTTATTACTGGTCCCACTCATAAAAGCAGAGCTATCAATACTCACAGCTGTGTGCAGTGGATTTCATTTATTAAAATGTAACCTCATTGTCCAAGATAAACTTTCATCTTCACTTTGCGGATTTTAAAATAGTTCAGAAGTTGGATTTGAATTGCTTTTCCCTTTGGAGGTTTTCTTTTTTGGAGTTATTTTGATGTTGGCTGACTTCCTGGAAGAAAAATGCATTTTTAGCTATTAAGCTAATGAGTTGGATTTTGGTTACTTGCTGTTCCTGAAGAACAAAAGGTATTATGAAAATGCAACGCACACACACACCGCAAACAGCATGAACTGTGAGACAATATATCTTTCTGATGCAACAGTGACTTTAGGAGTGGCAATTGTGACCAAACCGCCCTATTACAAAAGTGAAGTAGGAGTGAGTTGAAAGTGTTGTGATTAGATTTTCTTGTCTATATTAAGCTGGACTAGATATTTCTGATGGGATGAACTTGAGTCATTTGGCAGAAAATCGACAAGGAGAAACATAAGGTGCTTTTGGCACTTCTGTCCTTGAAGCTATATTGTAGTTGCCCTATTGAGAAGCTGCAGAGCGCTTTCTTGAGGCATGCATAGAAACTGCCATAAAAAGTTAATGCTGTAACAGGGATATAACAGAATCACTAGATGATAGGAGGTGGAAGGGACCTCTGGAGGTAATCTAGTCCAATCCTTCTACTAAAGCAGGTTCACCTAGTGCAGGTTGTACTCAGCCTTCTCTTCTCCACACTAAACAACCCCAGGTCTCTCAGCCTTTCCTCGTAAGAGAGGTGCTCCAGCCCCCTCATCATCTTTGTAGCCATCTGTTGGAATCTCTCCAGTAGTTCCTGTCTCTCTTGGACTGGGGAGCCCAGAACTGGACACAACACTCCAAATGTGGTCTCACTGGGGCTGAGTGGAGAGGGAGGAGAACCTCCCTTGAGCTGATGGATGATGTCTTTTATGACATCTGTGACTTTAGATGTCCAGTCTTTTAGCTGTAAATATGCTGGATTCCATGTTGGCTTTGAGTAGAGATTATGGTAAGATGAGGGTTGTTTGATAAATGGATTGATATATATGTGTATCTGTGTCACACTCTTTAAAAAAAAATCTTGGTATCCCTAAAAAATCCCAAAACTCATACTTTGACTTTTAGATGCTGTATAGGCAAGTAAAACAAAAATCACTTTATTATTTTCTTCCTCTGACGAAATGCCGTTCTGGAAGCTTCGGTGAAGGTTTGGGCCTGCTTTCAAAACAAGAGATTGTCTGGATGAAAAGGCCTCATGAAAGTCAGGATGCTTTCCAAATAAAAACTGGCTGAAAAACATGGAGAATTGTTTCTCTTTTTCCTAGATGTACTGTTTCCTTTCTCTGTAGAGATAGGAAGCCAGTGTAAGTGAGCTGGTAGACTGCCAGAAGACGCAAGCTGTATTGTTATAATAAATAAGTTTTTTCCTCTTTCCCTTTTTTGTAGGTGAAGAAGCTGTTCATAATATCCATATAGTTAAATAAAACACATGTCGGGTGCTAGGGAAAATATGAGAAAGGGAAGGTGTAACCCAACAAACGTAGATAATCTATGTTATGAAATGTGTTAAGAACAACTCCCATCTCTGATATTTCTTTATAGAATTTTGGTAATTATTCAGGGCTGGTGGCTTTGCTAGGAAGCTGCAGTACTAATACGGCTGTTACAGAAAGCTGAGGTTACTTTTAGTCGTGCTTTTTGTCTAAAAGTGGAAATATGTATGTTGCAGACTGGTTTGCCCAGTTCAGGGAGGAGAATGAAATTAAATATAGGCTAAAGAAGAAAAAGATGAGATAAGAACTAACATGTTTATTTCTTGCAGGTTGTGATATTAAATAATAAGAGGTATTTGCTTGTGTCATGCAGAGCATACATACTTGTAAAGTGTTGTGGAGAAAGCTCATGTGCCTGGCTTGTGTAAGCAAGAGGGACTTAATGGGAACTCATGGGTGGTATTTGTCGAGCTTCTGAGGTATGTGGATGCTTCTTCTTTGCAGGATGGATTTTCTTTTTTTAATCAATTTCCTGTAGTTAGACTACTTGGCACTTTGGCTATATCGCATCAAGCTGATAGCAAAGATAGGTTGGCTAATGGAAACAGTGATTAAGGGCTTGAATTTTCCTGAGGCTCCAGGGTGATAGTGAAACAGCTGCTGTTGCAGGCAGTGGAAAGTATGAATAACTCTTGCCTGGGGTTGTATAACCAAAAGAATAATCGGATCAGAGACTAGGTTAAATCATTGTGACTTCTATTAAAAACGCTGTTAGCCCATGTGTTCACGCCTCATTACAGCATATAATTTAGGGACACGAAATAGATCCCACCTATTAGACATGAGTAGATAAAGCCTGCACATCAAGAGTCAGGTATTTTCCTTTTGAGAAAGGAGTAGGGGAGAAACTTATTTGCTGGAGAGGTGTATAATAACTTTGAACACATTTTAAAAGTTTTTTATTTCTTTGGTATATGCTAAGCAAACTTTAAAAAGAGTTTTAGTAACCTAGCCCATAGTAGATTAAGTGCAGTAATTCTTCACAGGAGATGATTTCAGGAGAGATTGTTCCTTAATTAACTACTTGAGATGTAGCTATGTGTCTTGTTTCTTCCCTGGTAAGTTGAGAAATTAAAGCTCTGTTCTTACCAATATTAGACTGAAATGATGAAGTCTTCATCTCCACTGCTGAAAAAAGTGAAAACCAAAAATTCATGTAGGAAGGGCAGGGGAAGCAGAAGATAAAATGAAATGCAGAACTGTATCGGTTTTCAGCAATGTTAATTGAGGTGTAAGTTCATAAACAAAAACCTTTGCTTTGAATATTCAGGAAGTTATAATGGTTTCAGGAGTTATTTTCTAATACTGATCTTTTTTGTCCCCCTCAGTCAGAACAGATGTGTTCTTGCCATATAAACAAAGAAATGAAATGCATCCTGAAAGCTCTACTGTGAAGTACTTCAAAAGCTTTAAGTGGTTTGTTACCAGTAGTGTTTCAACAGCAAAATTACTGGAGGGCATCTCTGATTAGGTCAGATGGTCAGATGTCTATTTTGCTGAGGGTTTTTAATGCCAAGATATTGTCACTAGCAGTTGTAGTTCAGCCCTTGTGTTACTATTGTGTGGCCACTGCAAGGAAGGGTTAGTTACATAGGAAGCTTTACAAACTTTGCAGACAGTTAAGCTATTTGACTGTTAAGAAGTTATTTATTATATCCATCATGTTTGCAAGTATGGATTATACAATTTATCACAGTATTTAGTATGTAACTAACTTAATGTGCCTGAGAAAATTACAGTACATTAGACATTAACCTTGCCCAAAATGCATGTGATTTAGAATAATCCAGACTCTTCTGTGGCTCTTTTTATTATATTTATTAGCATATTTTTAAAATGCTTTTGAAATTTCTAGATGTGCTTAGCATGTTCTAGAAATACAGTAAGTAATTGCGATTACATTGTTCTTCTGCTTCCCACCCAGAGCATTCTTTTTAAATATTTTGAAGCTATCTTCCAGTCTTCCTTCCCTGACTCCAGTGGAAAATTTCATTCTTTAAAGTTCACAAAATTACCAGCCTGTTTCTGAACAACTACTGTGGTTTTCTAAAGACTCTTGTGTTAGAGTATAATTTTTTTCCTTGACTTTTGTTTCTCCCTTAGTTACAGAGAACGTCTTGGAACAGTGGTCAGCAGATGAACACTTTAACTTTTACTTGCCTGTGATAATATCTTTCATACTTAAGCAAATACTGTTGTCACAGTATAAAGAACTAGTCATTAAAAAAGCCCCAAAACACACTATTTTCACAGTTTAGTCCTTATTTTCCTTCTAATTTTGTACTCTCTCAAGTAGTACTTTTGGCATAAATGTACTTGCGTTTTTTAATGATAGCAAATAGTTAATTGCAAAGGTATTTTTAATAGAATCTCATCAGGATTATGGCCATATCTTCACTCAGTATGACAGTTCATGTACCTGTCATAGCTGAAAAAAACACCATAACAATTTTGAAAAATGTTTTGGAGACAGCTTCAGCTTTACTTTTTGGAAATGACAGCCAAAGATCAAAAGAAAAAAAATCACTAAAATACTTGTGCATGCTACAAGTTTTAAAAAAAAAAACAAAGGAAAAAAAAAAGCAGCAAACCAAGGTAATATCTAGATTTAGTTTCACCTCTTAACCATCTTTGTTATTTAAAGAATAAACTGGGTAAGCTGGATACCTAAGGTAAAATTTGGCACACGCATGGAGGCTGAATTTTAAATGTAAGCTATATTAAGTGCACAAAAATGGTAGCTGACAACATGCAGCAAAGTATATTTATATCAACAGAAATGCCCTAGGCTCCCGCTCTGCTTTTAGAAAACAGAAGCAGCAGAACTGAAAGTGAGAGGAGAAGGTTAGTCCTGTCCTGTGATTGAGGGAAGTGGTGATGCGTTAGGCTCCCATGGAAGCATCCTGGCAACACAGCCTTGCCATCCTGAAAGAGGCTGTTCTTTCCGAGCAGCTGCTCTGCACTCTAGGACCGTTATCGCTAAGGCAGGGACTCACAGGGCTTTTGAAGGCTCTGAAGTGGGCCAAGTAGATAACGAGGCTGTGGCTGGATAGCTGATGTGGGTTGTGATTTCCTTCTAATAGCACAGTTCATAGTTTCTAAGAAAACCACTTTAGAATTGTCACCAGATTTTGCAGCATTCCTGGCATTAGGTTATATGTGTGCGCAAGCTCATCCAGCATTGACAAACTATCATTACAGTCTGGCCTGAATAAACTGGGTTTGTGTGAGAACATCACCTCTTTGTCTCTTATGTTTGTTCCTTCCCTTTGGAAAATTCCAAGCATACCTCAAAGCTGATGAGAATTCCGAGATCTTTGTATGTTCAATGGAAACAAAATTGAAATTGCTGGCTACTTTCATGGGAACCTCTGAAGAGCTGCCTTCTAGATACTGTAAATGACAGAAAATTTTAATTTGCTAGCTGAAAGTAATGATACTATATTACGTACTATAATAAATGTCTGACCCCATTGGTGATGCAGTACTGAAGGTGTGTGTTTGAAGCCTAAAAGATATACAAAATGTTTGATAGTCAAAGTGAATTAACCAGTATAAAATTATGTGCAGCTGCTTAATTCTTATGCACTGTCCATTTTTCCCTTTCCATAATGCATGGAAGTTCACATGTTAAAGAACACCAACTGATTTGGAAGCTTTTATCTCAAAAATGTTCTGAACTTGCTTTTTATTTAATAGCAGACTTTCATTAAACTGAAAATATTTTAGCAACTGTCTTGTGGTAGATTTCTGTAGAATAACTCAGTGCAGGAAATAAACAGAAATACTGAACAGTCAAGCCTTGTTATAATTTGCAATACAGGGGTGATGAAGAAGAGTCTTGTGTGACGTAGCTGGGACCTAGATTGATGCTATTTAAAGAGTCCTTTGGTATGGGAATCAGGTGATGACACTGGTGTCTAATTTTTGAGGGATGTTTCTTTCCCGCCATTATTCAGCTATTAAAGTTATTTGTACTAGATTTGTTCTTTTAAATGCCATGGTGTATTGGCTCTGGCTGAGCTGGAGTTGGTTTCCCCATAGTAGCCCTCATGGTGCTGTGTGTTGTGTTGGGAGCTAGAAAGGTGTTGGTAACATGCCCGTGTTGTGGCTACTGCCAAGCAGTGTCCACACTGCACCAAGGTTGTCTTTCCAACATTCGTCCCCAGTGGGATGGGCAAGATCTTGGGAACAGACACAACCAGGAGAGCTGACCCTAACTGACCAAAGGGATATGTAATGAAACAGAAGGCATGTGATGCTTTAGAAAGTAAAGTCTAATATCATTTAAATTTTAAAAATCCTAAATTATAGGAGAACCAGACAGAATGATAAGATTTAAATTCTGATCATGTAGTGGTTGATTGTAAATTGGGAAGTAGAAGTTACTTATATCTGTGCCATTTTTTCTTCTGTCTCCCTTTCCTAGACTAAACCTGGTTTAATTTAAATTCCCACAGCTCAGTGTTTGTGACCTGTAGTTTAACCATAATTATTAGGAGGGCAGTTGCCCCATCATCTTATTCTTAAAAATTGCCCAAGTATAAGCTTCAAGTATGAGGTAAAGGATCCTGCCAAGAAACAGGAGAACAAAAGCAAGTTGCAACACTTCAGTGCTTCAAAACTGCAATGCAAGACAGCCACTTACATATAAGCTATCAGCAGCTTGTGATAATGTAGTCCAAAAGCTGAGGTGGTGTCAGCAGAGGAGCCCATGTCCCTTTCTACCCCTGCACACCAGGGCAGCTTGCTGGCAGGAGAACCTGCTGCTCCTGGCACTGAGGAATTGACACAGCACTGGGAACAGTTATGCTGAGCAGTGGTGCTGGCTTGGAAGATCAGCCATGTTCTTTCTGAACAGTTGGACATATCTAATAGGAGTAAAGGCTGGAAAGACCAATAAGTTAGCCTTGTGATAAACCATGAGGGTTTGGGAGGAAATAGCATTTGGATCTATAAATCTAAAACCAAAGAATTCTTTGCTAATAAGCAAATAAGTACTTAAAAGTCTTAATATGTCAACCCGACCAGGTCACCTTAAAACTTGGAAGTGAATAATCTTCTTTTTTTCATAGATGGAATGTGAGACACCAAAGTTTACCATTGAACAAACAGATCTGATTGTATTTATTTTACAGTATATTGGACCTCATCCATATCAGACAGAAAAGGAATTACTGTAATTGCTACATCCTGCAGTTGTGTCTAATTACAGATGAAGCAGTGTTCAGTAGAGCAATTTAGAAGAGAATTGTTCCTGGTTGAGCAGTGCAGTCGTTTGTCTGGGTTTTTATCCTCTCCCCTATAAGGAAGAACGTACCCTGGAAAGTTTTGTTAGTGAAAGCTGATTTATCTTTAATGTAACTGGTAGTTTCTGAGCCTCAAAACAGGCAGCTGACTCTGCTGGTTGACAGTGTAACTTCTCTTGTAAATTCACAAGACCAAGGTTTCTTAAAAGAGCTGCTGGTCAGATTTTTAATTCTTTTTTCCTTCCCACTTCTTTTTTTCCAGTGCATTTAATCTTTTCATGTATTTGCACATTACTGTTTAATCTCTTTTTCCACTCCTTTCCCACCTCCCTTCCCCACCCTGCCCCTCTTAACTATCACTTTTTTACCGGCTGTTCTGGTTAGTACTTTGCATTGTATATTGTCTTATTTGAAGACTCTATAATTCTTTTGCATTTAAATCTGCAAAAAACTTGTAACTCTTAGGTTGCATAATGTAGAACTGGAAATGCTTGTCATAAGCTCTTTTTTGCTCTGCTTGGCAGGTTTGAAATGTCAGCTAAAATTTTCTGAGTTGGCTTTAGGACCAACAGAGGTATTGATTTCCTTAGAGGCTGTCAGAATCAAGTCACTTTCAGAAGAAGTGACCAGTCTGTGGTGGTTAAAACTACAGTGTTTATGAAACTCTGACTCCTAAAAGAGTATCTGTTAATCGTACACAAACTGTTTTTATGAAGAACATCTGAGCACATTAGTGTGTTTTCTTCAGTGAAACTTGTGAAATAAAACACGATCTCCAGGCTTTTTACAGAAGTAATTTAATCAAAACCTGGTTCATCTGGAAAAAATAAGCCTTAACTGGTCACATGGAAAAGATGTCTTTATTTCTGTATTTACTTAAAGGCTAAGTATACAATAGTAGTCTTTCCTTTGACTAGGACGTTATTGTTACAGTGACTTAATGAAGTTGCTCAGAAATACCTTGGAGAGTGGCATTAATAGCAAACAGACTAAGAATAGCTCAGGGCAGTGCCCTGAAGGGAGCTGTCTGCCTTTCTTCCTTGGCTGGAGAAAAGGCTTCATGGTTGTATTTTCCAAAACAGCGTTTGGGGGGCTACGAGAAACTGTAAACAAGAGCTTTGAAAGTACTGGGGAAACCTGAGAAGTTACATCCATGTTTGATGTGGCACTGATGTTTCTTTATTATTTAACTTTCGCTGGGAAATAGGAACAATTTTATAACACTGAAAAAACTATTTGGATAGCACTGTTTTACTTACATGTGCGATAACCTATGTTTTTAAAATTGGTGAAAAAGAATAGGGCATGAACACCTTAAGTAATTTCAAATGGGGACCTAATGAAAGTTCAGCAGAACTTACCAGAAGCAAGGACTGTAAAGCTCTCATCAAAATGAAATTTGTAAGTCATATTCAAGCCATGAGAAATGTTAGCAGTGCTTTGCCAGACTGTCTGGAAAGGGAGGAATTGGGTAATCGATTGCCCTTTTAAGCAGGAAAGAATGCCTGGTGAGAGAAATCAACCTGTTACCTTTTGAATTGCACAGAAACAGCAGCCCAGATATAAATAATGTGGTTTCACTATACCCAAAGATTATCTGCATACTAAACAAAATCAAGTTTCCTTAAATTTCTTAATGAAAGTGGGAGATGAGGGTCCTGGGAACTACTTTGAAGACTTATTTGTTTAAGTAGTACCCTCTGACCTGGGCTTGATCAGACAGAGGGTAACAGAACTTTGATCAAGTACTGAACTCAGTCTCACTAGGGTGTGCTGTGTTGAACTGACACCACAAGGGGTTTTAGAAACCAGTTGAACAAGTAATTTCAGGGAACTTGTAATTATTTCACAGTCCCTCTATGTAAACAAACTCTTTGTAGTGTTGTGACTTCCAAGAAAAGAACAAACTCTTAATAGAAGATGCAAGTATTCAGAGAGGCTCTTCCTTGATTTTCTTACCAAAAAAACCCCCAAAATTAAAAAAAAAATAAATCCTGTTTCCTAGGGCATCTGAGGCTGGAGTTCTAGTAAATGGAGATATATAGGAAATGGAGTGAAAAATATGCATACACTTTGGGTTTTTTTCATAATATTTTGGGGGAAAAATAAGCATTTAAAATAAGCATTTAGATTTCTTTTCGAAGTTTTTAAACAAAATCAAATTATGCCAACTCGCCTACCTCCCACCCCCAACTTACCCTCTTTCCTAGTTTCTCAAGACCTCTTTCTCAGAGGATTTGATAGAGGAGGTTTCCTCAGATGCTCCTCCTAAGAGGTCAAGTAAATTTCTCACCGTGCGGAACATCATTTTCACTGAAGTCTTGAATCAGGCCAGTGTTTATAATTACCACCCGTCTAAAAGAAGCAAGAATTGTTCAGGATACTCTAATTCTGTTCTGTATGTCTCTGGATTTGGGATTCAAATGTATATACTTGAATGTTCGTTTTTTTCTTCCTATGTACACACTGGTAAAGGATAAGTATCCTGCTGTTTAAACTCAGTAGCCCTTTCTGGGTTAGTGGAAAGGGCATTAGGTCTGCTGACAGCTCTGCTCTTTGAGGCTTCTTTTTTCAGGAACTGTTTCTATTTTCACTGGAGCCTAACAGCCTCTGGCTTTTGAGGTTGCCATAAAGTCAAATGATTGTAACATGTCCCTATAGTCTTACCTTCAGTCGTATTAAACAGGTAATTTTGTATTTATTGATAGTTTCAGGGGTTTTCTTGTATTGTTTTGACAACAACATCTAAACACTGATAAATCCTTTCTAAGAGGAGCTTATAGATAAGGACTTGATCCTCCTTTCATTTAGGAAAGTGGCAACGTTATGGCATTAACTTTAACTGGGAACAGAATCAAGACAAAATAGTGATGTCAGGATCAAGACAGGAAAGAGAGGATAAAACAACTATTAAAGGGTGTACTAAGTCTAGTTACATGTTAAAGTAGAACTGTGTGTAAGCCTGGAGTAACTTGTTCAGGAAAACAAGCGTGTCCATGTTTGCTGTCATGGCAGTTATTCTGGGTATAGGAGTGCTTGAGTTAACAAAATCACATTTGATAGAATGAAGTCACAGGCTGTTTAAAGAGAGAGTCTTAAAGATTCACAACTAGAAACTAGACAATGAGAATATTCTACTTTACATACTGTGCAGCCTTTGTGAAATGTTCTCCAGGAAAGTTGAGTACAGCCATGAATCACTTATGGAAGACCCAGTGGAATGAATTAGTCAAAGAAATATTTGAGTAACCACCTTTTGCCTTCTGCTATCAGGAAATAGTGCAGCTTTCCATGATTTTATACAAATCATGTGGCAAATAAGAAAAGCTATAGTTAGAATAGCAATCAATTACAGTTGCTACTCTTTGACTTTCTCATAGCTTTCTAAAAATGCTTGTTTTGAAATAAATGTGAAGTTTAGTATCAGACAAAAGGTGTGGGTATTTTGGGGGAAATCTTCAAGTTTCTAAGATGCTTAGGGAATTTCTCTACTTTCTTCCCTGAGCTTGCCTGTTCTACCTGTGTAATTGTGTGGTGTAATTTAGAAGAGGGGCTGGTTTCACTCTCTTCTGAAACTGTTAGTTGTCTTCTTGCCTTTGACTGTCAGGCTTTTACTTTCAAGGTAACAACTAAGCAAAGTCAAAGACTGCACTATTGAAACAACTTAACTATAGAAATGAAGGCTTCTGCATCAGTACTCAACAAGTTACGTATTTGATAATGTATGTACACTACAGTATTGATTACTGTTGTTCAGAGAACTGTCAGAAAATGATATCCTCACGTGCAGTAAATTGGCCAAATTTTTACTGAATGGTAGAGAACATCCTTTTTTCATGTTATCAGTGTAATTATTAGCCAAGTTCTACAGTCTGTTATATATTTCATCCATGCAAATGCATTCAAGTGTATGAACTTTCATCTTTTTGCATTGGCAAGTGTGATCTAAACAGTGTTAATGATTATGGCATTACAAGATTAAAAAAAGTGTTTCAGAAATGCCAGAAAAAAGCATGTGGGTTGAGGGAGTACAGCTTTCAGTCTTCCTTGGAGCAAGTCCTGCGGTAGTTTTTGTGGCATAGGCTGTACAGATCCAAAAGCCTAGGAGAGTTCTTGGTGTTTGAAGGGAGTTGCCTGGACTTACTGACATCCTTTCATAACTGTTAGTATTGAATGACTGACAAATCTCACTTTTTCTGCTTCCTCCTCCTTGATGAGAGCTGGTTCTGCCAAAGACGGTTGCATCCAAGTTCTTTTAGGGGGCTGCATAGGAAGTTGTTTTGTGTTTTGGTTTTTTTGTTTGTTCATTGTGCTTTTTGGTTTTGGATTTTTTTTTTTTTTTTTT
>VYZX01009223.1:0-25872 GCA_013401335.1 Brachypteracias leptosomus | reverse complement strand
TGCTATTGCCACTGAGACGGGCGTCGCTGCCACTCCAGCACATGCAGGAGGGGGAATCCTTGGCGCCTCAATNTGCTGCGTCACTGCCGCTGCACTTTTAGATGACTGCAGCTAAAAGAGATTAACCCCTCCTGATACGATAAATACAGGCCCAACAACCAGCAGTATCTGAGAACTTTTCCCCCCTGCTTTCTTTCATACTCTCTTCTCTCTGTGAAGAGGAGCACAAGACTTATTTTTTCTCCCTTACTCCAAAATACAGAACAAAACTCCAAAATTTTACTTTTTTTTTAGTAGAATTTCCATTTAATAATATTATTTTAGCCTCATTTACTGTTAGATAAGCCTTGATCTAATGTTAGTTGCTGCAAAAACTGCTATGTTTAGACACATCCCTGGAAGGAAAGCCCCATATTACGTCATAGATCTTTCCATGAGGTCCACAGCACACAAAAGGCCTTAGCCATCTTAACACATAAGCTTATTGCTGCCAGAAACTTGCTCTTCATTTACAGTGCAATCTGCAGAAGTCTTAAGGGAAGCTCAAGAAACAGTTGATTTATGTGACTTCACCCCCGTCATTACAGCACGCGACTGTTGAGCACATCATCTGCAGAAACACAAGTCATGATTTTTTGACTTTATATATCTGTTTTCTAATTTTGTGTCACAATCAGTGATCCAAAACACAATTTCTAAGACAAGCAACTTTCACAAAGTAAAATTAAATTTTCAGAAATGAGCAACTAAAAGTGTACTTACTTTAAATGATTTCTTGCAAGTACTAAATCCTGTATATCTAGACTCCATAGCACTGATTTAGGTTTTGATCATCTACCACTCTGAAAACGACTGCAATAACTTGATTTCTTTGCAAGGTGAATGAAATGGTTCTCTGCTTGGAGAAAAAAAAAGAAAAAGAGGATACTTATTTTGGTTGAAATACGTCTCCAGGGCACACGGCTAGAACTCAAACAAATATAAATTATTCTAACAGCTATGAAAGCCAACAGAAAAAAACAAGTCATTCTTATCAAATTGTTGATGTCCACTCAAGAATTATGTGCACACTAATTAAATTAAAACATCAAAGGTTGAAGAAAAACCCTGTATATCCTCGGAGAGTCAGCTCTTAAGATTACCAACTATACATATAAAAATAATTTTAAAAGAAGTTAAATTGTACTGCTTGTCCCTGCAGCTAATTTAAAAGCAGAATCAGACACTGAATTAGTAAATTCAACATCAGCATAAAGTTCCTGAGTTTAGTTGGAGATGATTATTAAGAGGTAGCAAATCAATTTGCATCTTAATAGAAACAGAAATGTTTTCCAAACTTTTAAAAAAAATTGCTAGGAAAAATACCTCAAATCAACAAAAAGAAATAAAATCCAAGCATGAAAATTCTCTTAACCTTTTGAAAGAACCATATTTGTATTTTTTTTTATCCTTGATTATAACAGACATGCTATACATGCTCTAGAGAAAAGCACATACACTCAGCTGAACTTCTAACTCTTTGGTTTGAAGGAAAATATCTTGATGTTAATCACTGAAATACAAAAGCAAGAACAGTCAACAATAGCAAAAACTCATTAATGTTTTAGCATTATTTTCAGCTAAGACACATTTGGATGGCTGAGACCAAACTACAGAAAGACACCTCTTTTTGCAGCACAAGATGAGTGCTGATGACTCTGAGGTTCTTCACTCCTACAACAGTAAACAAAAAAATCCTGCTATGAGTTACTGGGACACTGCCAGTTTGAAGGTAGGACTCATAAAGAGTAGTGATCATTAAAACGGAAACAAAAATATTTCTAATTTTGTATTTGAAAACAGGAATTAGTTTTTGTTGCAAGATCTTTTATGTTGTTTCATATAAACTCAGGTTTTGGAGAGGGGTGATTTAAGCATATTCTTAACCTGGCTACATCCAGGAGGGCTGGAAATATGATTCCACTACTACCAGACATCCAGACCACCTTTCAAATCAAACCAGTAGTTACATATTTACATTATCATCCCCTGGTACAGTGAGTTGAAAATTCACAAAAGAAAGTGCAAGTTTGAACAACATCTGTAGTTTTGGTACCCGGACAGAACATGGGCAGTCAGGGAGATGAAAAGCCTCATTTTATCCAGAGGCAAGAACACCACAGACAGCAGTGCTGGAAGCTTGCTGTGCTGTCCTACCCCTCAGAAAATAAAACCACCACAGACAATTTTGAACAAATCCACATTGCTTATTAATTCCATTGAATTCCAACTCCATCTTCTCCCCACACCAACAGATCTTGACCACCCAATATAACATTTCAAATAATAAAGTATCTTTCACTTCCAAAGTGCAATAGACAGTAGTCAACCATGGAACAGTACTGCTCCTGAAGATCAACGTCTTTGTCTTTTCTGTCTTGAGGATCTCCTCTTAGTTAAAAGTGACTGAACAAAGTAGACACAGGATTTACTATCAATCACACCATTAAGAGAAATTTTGATGATGGTTTCAGAGGTATAAAATCTTTTCTTGAAAAGTCTTGCATCTTCTAAACTGCTGTATAATACGACTTTCCTGTTTCTGTGTGACCTTTTGTTTTTAAAAATGAGCAAGCAAGGCTTTGAGAAAAATAGTGCAACAGTTAGATTTCTGTAATCAGCATGCTGCATTTTAGTATTTCTATATTAAGAAATATTTCATTATTTCTAACAAATGGCTCCAAGAAAACTAAGGAGCACAGTAAGGCTTAACTGGTTCTTTTGATACTCCATTCAGCTATGAAGAACATGTGAACAGAGTTGTTCTCTTTTCTAGCTCCAGATGTTTCTAGCTCTGACTAGGTAAAGCAGCTATAAATGAGATCTGGAGGCCCACCAAATTTAGTGGAGCCAAGTTTTGCCCCATAAAAAAATGACCAAGTATCTACATATTTTCACATCATTGAGGAACAAAGGTATCAGGATTAGGTGAGGAAAGAAGAGACCATTTTTAACCTTAGTTTTTGTTTTATCTAATCTGTAGTGGTAGGATGAAATGATCAGATACTTTTCCAGTTAGCATGCCATTCAAGTGTTAACATGCTGTTTCATTTTGAAATAAAGATTTGACTCAAACAAATGGACTGCCTCTTTTCAATAGTTCCCCACTGGTACTGGTTAACCTAAAGGTAGCTCCAAATGAAGATATAGATTTCTCAAAGCCATTGCCAAAAGCCTGATGTAAAGCTCACAGATACGAAAGATGTCTGGCACCTAATGACATTTGATCCACACAAATCCATAATGGATTTAATCAGCACTTTTGAATACCCAGAAATGAAGTGTAACTGATCTCAGATTTAATTCGCACCAACTTGTCTGCCTAAGCTAATGACAACAAAACTTGGAAGCAGCACACAGCATGCCAGCACAGCAGCAAGCTGAGTAGGTTTATATTGTTAATTTTCACTTATAGCGAGTTTAACAGGAAAATTACTCCAGAGTTTGAGAGTCACTGAGGTTTGGATGAAATTTTAGCAAGCTTTAGGTTATACAAATAAAGAATAATTTAGTTATAGTTTAGAAAGTGAACAGAATAAAGAGTGTGCTGTTTACTGGAAGCTTCAGTAATTTCATTCTTTATTATCCTCTTTGTTATTGGTAGAAGCAGAACTACATAAAGCTTCATTTATGGAGACTGTTTGGTGAAAATCTAATGGTTCCTTCAAAATGCTGGCCTGATATCATATTGTTGCATTTTTCATATTAAACTACAATTACCCTCCTTCCTTGGTTCAGTTACATTAATTTCTAGTTAACATTAGTGTTTGTCTACAGCAGATACACTTAAAAGAGCTGTAGTTCCTTTTGGAGCTGTACTATTATTGAGACCATATGGCCATTATGCTGGTGGTGTTTCCTCTTTTGCCCTCTCCTCTTGACAAAATAATTTATCTTTAATGTGCTAACACTCTTCAGAGCTGGCCTGAACACTGGTTTATTTTTATCCCCTGAGATGCTAACAATTTCACAAATCTCAAAATCAAAAGTCAAGGGAAAAGAGCATGGGCTTTACAAAGGTACAACTTTAACAGAGTTCTCCACCCATCCCTCTTAGTTTTTCGTTAATATCAAGACTATTTTCAAACAGTGCTGTAAAATAAACAATGCAAACATGTTATATATTACACGTTTGTTTGCTGCTACATTTCCACTTCCTCGTGCTGTAGCATTGCCTGTGGCTTAGAATCACTAAGAAAGCCATTATATGTCAGAGTTACCAATTTTCAAAATTCAGTTTTTACTGTTTAACCCAAACCTGCTGAAGGATTTCCCAATGAGGGTATGCAAGTAATATGCAGGAATTAAATTCACTGAACTCCACAACCAAGCTCTATATGACCACACAGTTTAAAAAGTTTAACTATTTGATACATGGCAGGGAAAAGCAGCCATGTGGATATGAGGAAATCCTCACCTTCAGCTCTCTCAGGTCTTTACTGCAGAACAACAGAATTAACTTACTATTTAATTTCTTTACAGAGTACAATTCCGCGTCTCTTTTTTTAAACAATCTGAATTTAATTGTAAGGTCCTATTTGCTAGTAGTTTGACTATATAAGAAATATATATAAGAAATATATATAAGAATATGAAATTTGCATGAAGGAGAATTGTAGAATGAGACCAGCTATTCAAACCCTACAATAGGAAAACAAACCCCAGATCTTCTAAAATTAACAGGAGAAGCATATACATAACTGTTCAATTTCTAAATATTTTTTAAAGACTTGTATATTGCTGATAAAAAGCCTGGTTTAAGAAGTCTTTGATGACATGCAGAAGAGATTGGGTATGTGACAGTGACTCAGTGATGCAATGAAGCATCTTATACCTGCCCTGGAATGGTCCTCTCTCTAGAATGAGAGCACAGCACCATGCCACAAAAAAAAGCAAAAAGCTACTGTTCATTGGGTTTCCTGGTTAGAACGAAAGGGGATGGGAGTGGGGGGCTTGTGGAGAAATGAAATATGAACTATTCTTTTAACTCTTGGTCTGATGCTTCTTCCAGTGCTTTCATAGACACATTTCAGTTCATATTTCATTCATGCCAAAATTAATATTTCCTACAACCCTCTACAGCTAAAGATAAGAAATGTGGTCAGACAATCAGCAAAGAGTGACCCCAGGAATATTTTGCACATTGATCTTAATCTGAAATGAATCAGTTGATAACACATGCAAGCAATTCACAGTCTCTGCAAGTGCAGTCCCGTAGCTCACGGCTACCTCAGTGCCAGGCAAGAAGTAACCATACGCCCAAGCAGACTACTTTGCACAGAGTAAGGCTCATGGAGAGATCTGCCTTGGGCTAGAGAAGAGCATTTGCAGCTCCCAAAGCAACAAACAACTATGGTGTAGTGAGTATGAAGAGAGCACCAGGGTGGAAGCAGGCTGAGGCAGGCTAAAATAAAAAGAGGGAGGAAATGTCTATTCCTCTTGAATGCAAAAAGGAAGATATTATAAATCAAGCACACAAGCATCTGGTAGATGCAAACCAGAACCTTGATTTTTAATCCATTTCTCTCAATTTCTAACTCCATTTGTCCGCAGTCCCCTAGCTGACATCTCTGGGTGGCTGTCCAAAAGCCCTCAATTCCAGACACTGTGGTCTCCTGCACATGGCTTTCTGTGGCCTATTACCATAGCTTGGTGCCATCATCACTAGACAGTCAGTTCAAAGCCAGGACAAGAGCCTCCATGCAAACACGGATGGTGAGAAACAGAATGGTCAGGGTGAGAAAAGAAGGGAGAACAGCCTTTCCCAGAGGGATGCAGGACCAAATCAAGTGACTAAGTCAACACAGAAGAACAAAGCAATAAACAGTTGTTTGAGAGGAGATTTGAAATACTAAACCTACACATTTGCTAATTAAGACCAAAAAGGCAGACTTGTAGGTTTTTCTTTTATTTTAGTTTGTTTGGTTTTGATTGTTGTTTTTTGGGGTTTTTTTTTTTAAAGCCAGAGTCACAAAGACACTTTTTGGTTGTTTGTGATGATCTTCTCTGGATTGTTTCAGTAGTGTTTCTATACACCCAAATCTAGTACCATGTTTTTCAAAACCATAGAAATTCCTAATTAGAAAAATTCACCTGACAGCCCTAAGTTTTGCTTCATTTAAAAAACAACTAATCAAACATGCCAAAAAAACCCCATAACAAAAATAAAATCAAAAACCCACAAAACATGCAAACAAAACCACACAAATAAGACTGGGAATAACAATGTATTTTTAGGTATCATCTTCACGCTACATTAGTACAGATGAATTTGGATTAAAGACAAAAGAGAAGAGAATAGAAAATTAAGGGCCAAAAAGGGAACTTAAAGAAATGCTAACTCGCATGCAACTTTTTTTTTCTGTACTAAAATGCTTGACTCCTGTTCTGAAAGCCAGTGGCACACACTGATAATTGCTTTATCCTTTTAGTTATACCTGGTAAAGCCCCATGTTCATTAAGTAACCTTCAGCAATAAACTTGACAAAGCATTTTTTTCAATAAACTATCAATATAAAAAACATGAAGCAGTGTAACAGGCAACTCATCTGATTTTGCACAGCACATTTTCTTTCCTCCTATGCATTTGATTAATGGGCTGCTCTTGCTTGATTTCTCTCTCTGCACCATGGTTGCTGCTGGATTCCTTATCATCCTGCTTACTTAATAACATTGGGACATTTCCCACAGCTCTCGGGGAATGCCACAACTGTGGGATGAATATTTAACTTGCTAACACCAGTCATAATATTTTCTACAGCAGGCATCACTATCTTGGCTCAAATACAAGACAATCTCAGACCTAACAAATTCCTCACTTCTAGATTAAGGGAAAAGTAGCAAAATGGTGTATTAGAAAATCTTAATTTCTTTAACAGTATAACCCCCTTTCTTTAACAATAACCTCCATTTTTTAGTATACTATATAATCAGAATATAATACAAACTATTACCCCCATTCTTTAGCACAAATCCCATTTCTTTAACAGTATAACTCCATCCTTGATTCCCCATCTGGATTGAGTCCACCTCTGGACAAGTGCCCCCCTGCTTGGCAGCCACATGCACATACCTACAATCCCTCCAGTCCCAGCTAGTCTTGGTGGGAAGCAGAACACCAGCAAAAGCTTTACCCATTGTTTTTAAAGAAGAAAAGGAAGAGAGGGTGGAACAGGGAATCAAAGTAAAATATCAAAATTCAAGACAGTCATCCAACCCCCCTCTCCAAGATGGCCTGAACTCAATTCCCCCTCTACCCCCAAAGTGGGGACAGGTCACCACATTACCCTCCTCCCTTGTTTTAATCCACTCACCAGGCTTTGTCTGGATGCACCTGTCATCCTCTTCAAGGGAATCACAAGTCCTGAGCCCACCACCACAACTCAACACACTACACGGACCTTGCATGTACCCTGTTGCCTTATCTTCACCACCACAGCTGCCAGGGGCAGAGGCTGATGAGGCTCCAAACACACCCTGCTGCAGGTGCCACAACCACCCTGTTTTACCAGAAGACTTGGATCAGATCTTTCAGTCCTGGAACAGGGGATTTTTGAAATTAGGCTATTTTTCCTAAGCAGCCTTATTCCATAGGCTAGTACCCAGGGACCTCTCCCAGGCTGGAGACCTTGGCTGCCAATCTCCACACCTAGAGGGAGTTACCTCTCCAGCACCTTGCTTTATGTGGGCAGTGGGTCAGCAATAGGGCTCACCTGTGTAGGACTAACTAGCATGCACCTGAGCTGCAGGGCTTCTGTTTCCTGATCTTCATGATTTCCCACACACTATTACTGTTTCAGGCAGGAGAAGTAAAAGTCCTACCTCGATAGCATGACCTGCTGCCTCATGGTTCAGCTGCTCTTCAGGAATGCATGAACTTATCTTTTCCAGCTAAAGAAATTAAGTCACTGAGAGAGCTGCTGGGTTAGTGCTATTGTGTGAAAAAAGGCAGTAGCAAAACCCACTTCAGCCTTCTCTGACTGCACATCAAAGGTCCTGCTAGGTGCTTTCAGAAGAAAAAATCTCAGTAACACATTAGATCAAGGACTAGGAAGAAGCATGTCTCAGCATCCTCAGACAAACCTTGAACATAACATTTGCCTTCATTTTCAGCATTTCCATCTTTTAAAACAGACCTAGACACAAGGATTCAATGGAGACCTGAAGGAAGCTACAATTTGTGTGTTAACAAGCCCTGGTGCTTTCTATCAGATGGCAGAATAGAGCTCAGTTGCTTCCCAGTCCCCCTGCCACATCCTCTGCATCATTAGCAGAGTCACATCCAGCCCAGCTAATTGTGGGCAGGCCAAGGTCACTAACCTTAGCCCCTCTCTGATGATCTGAGAAAATTCCATGGCTGCTTTGTTGCTCTAGGGCCTCGATAATATGCGTAGGGTTCTTGGGTTCCTATCTGGGGACCAAATGCAGGAAAAATAGGTTCTCTGTTGCCTATTTTTAGGTACATGAATTCTTTATTGGACCTAAATCTCAGAGCTATACTGAATGAAGGCATCAATTATTAAGTATCACCTCAGTAATTAGTCTTTCATGTTAGCCGAAAAGCTTAACATTCCCTCATTTGATCAGAGGTCTCTGTCTCTTCTTCTCATTTTCTGTCATTTCAGATATTTTATGTCAAGCTTGATCTTTTAAACTTGAGGGCTTATGAATTAGAAGGAAAATTTTCTGTAATATAATAAAACTGAGAGCTAGAAGTTATTCTAATGCATGTTAATGAGCTCTATGTTATTCTTTAAAAAAAAAAGAAAGAAATTAAACAAAAGCAGTTGACAGGCACTTTTACACACAGTAAGAATTCAGCCGCATGGAGATCACTCAAAAATGGGCCAAGACTAAATGGATCAATCCCACCATGACACTTCAGCCTCATCTCTTGTGCTTATGTCATCTCCATGTGATTTGCAAAGAAAAATTTAGAAACATTGTGCTCTTTTCTTTAAGGATCTTAGATGCACAAAGATTGCCTTAGAAAGTGTTCTTTCAGTTTTGGGGTTGGTTTTTTTTCCCTTTTAGACAAAAAATATCTCGATCTTTATTGTCCTCTAGTGGCTTGACGGCTGTGACAATATCTTCAGACAACTTGAGTAGTGGCATTGCAGAAAGATGAAGATGAAGCTGAGTTCTTCCTCTTCATACACTTCTTTTTCCTAGCCTGATTTATTGAAAAAGCAACAACAAAAAATTCCAATCTTAACCTCAGCTGTCAACCTATCTGTCCAAAGCCAAGAGTGACAAAGCTGGGACAGTCATCCCTTGGGTGGAAAAAGCATCTTCAGGTTTGGCTGCTCTGCAGAATGGGGAACATCAAAGGTACCATTGAGGTAGTTCTTTCCTTTCTTCCATGCAGCTCAACGCACACACTGACAGACACACACACCAGCACTGCTTCAGAAAGCTGAATTGCTGGGCTGGCAAGTTACTGAATACCAAGAAAATCTCCCAAAATCTTAGATGACTTGAAGTGCCAGAATGACTATGCTGCTTCCAGCTTGAATCTGTGTTTGTCACTGCAATACATAGGATGCATCTTTCCAGGGAAGGGCCAGGAGAGGTCTGAATGGAACATAGGCTGCACAGCTTTGGACAGTCATAAGCAGCTCTAGCTGAGTGTACCTCATCACCTTATGATGAGATGTAAGATGCCCACAGCAGCTCCTTCTTCTGCCACTCAGCTACAACGCAGAGGTGTCTACAGACCTCAATAGACCTGAAAGTGACTTCATTTTGTAGCTTCAAGTGCTAAGTTGAATGAACATTCAGACATATTAGCAACATCATTACAGTTACTTGCACTTGTATTAAGCTCCCACTCACCGCATAAATTGTGCTTTTGCAAATACTAAGATTTCTGTTTGATGTGAAGCAAACCCTTTCCTGCACTGTCCTCACTCTCCCACTTTTTTTCTGAAGACAATGTTAGTCTGTGGGTTATTGGAGCGGAAAATTGTGATATTTATGTGTCAGGTTCAACTGCACAAGCAAATGAGAAGAAACTGCAAGAAAAGACTTGTGTTGTTCTTATTGCCCCTATTTGGAAACTAGAAGAAAGCATAATCTCAAGAACAGGATCAAAAAAACCTGGTTCGAAAGGCACTTTAACAATGCACTTCATCCAAACTTTAGAACCATAGAGAGGCATACAGCATTGAAATTATCTCTGTAAACATTATATTCCTATTTTCTATCCACATCCTTAAGCTTCTTTGGGTAGAAACTGCTTTCTTTTACCCTATGCCAAGAGGAGACAAGGAACAGACTTAGTCAGAGGGATACAGCGAGGAGGCTATGGCCTGATATTCTGCCCAGATGGAAGGACATCCCTTTAATGGTTTTCTCATAGGAAGCAGAGTTATTTATATTGCCTTTAGTGATAGTTTATTTGGCATAAAGAACAGGACTCTGTCTCCTAGGCTTTTGATTCTTGGTAACAGCACTCAAAGCAAAGCTCTCTCTTTATATTTTCTCTTGTATTATATTTTGTATATGTTGTATATATTTCATTTCATGTACCACTGGACTCATACTTTTCACAAGCAGCACCTCTGAAGCACTCAAGCAACCTGGCTACCTTATTTATCAAAGCAGCTTCACGTCTAGTGCTTTACTGTAATTTGGCAGCAAAGCTTTTAGTAAATTAATAATAGCTGTCATCTCTTGTGAAAGGGAAATTGGAGGTAATCATTGTTTCAGCTTAAAGTGTAGGTCCAAAGTCTGTTCCCCTTCACACTCTTTCCAAGAGCTTGTACTCTAAGGGTTGCCTACTTTTCAGAAAAAAATGGGACATTTAATGAGTACTGCTTTACAGCCTAACACTATGAAATTTCAGTGAGCCAGCAGTTCTGCTCTGAGAATAAGGCCAGATCCCAAGTGTTGGCTTTGATTTTAAATGCATGTCATTATAGTGACTTGACAGATGTTTAGAGTGCTCTCAAACAAACATGACAGACAAAATTAACATATTATCTGTGGTTCCCATACTTTTCACTACAGTGATCCTATTTATTACATAGCCACAAATTATTCCCAGTAAACTGCATTGGTTAAGAATTAAAGTAACATCCTAATTCCACAAACATAGTAATTTTTAAACATCGTAATTCAAGGAGATTTCTTCTTCAGAATCACCCTGCACTTCACTAGATATCCAAGGTGACAAACGGACTGTTAGTGCCCAAGATAACGAGGGAGTACAAGAAGTTCCTGGCAGTGTACATGACTGGGGTACTGAAGATGACTCATTTTCCTTGCCACAGGAAAGAAATTAGGCATTTTGGTAGCCAACCCGGTGAAAAGATGCAACTGTTTGATCACACCATGAATCTGTATTACTATAATACTAACTAGCCATGAACAGAGAACCTCACTGCATACATCAGAGAACAAAGAGATGATCCTTGTCTCCTGGACAGGTGAAAATACAGGGATATAGGCAGACATGGAGTATTTCAGCAGAACAGAAATAAAATGAGTAACCATGAGAAATTTTCTCTAAGCATGACAATAGCCAAACAGTACTCCATCTTTTTATCACAGCAAAAGAGAATTTCTTCTTAGAGCAATTGAAGAAAAGGAGGTAAAATACTTGTAGAGAGCATCTTTCAAGCATGAAGGGAAGCATGTGCTAGCACTAACCTGAAGTAGTAAAAAGAAAACAAAATGCAACTCCAAAATGCTTTCTATGTTAGGTGGTCTTTTTTTTCTTTTCTTTTCTTTTTACAGAAACATCCTAACACAATTATTACCTGCACTAGAGAGGTTCTTGTTGCTGCTTTCTGAATCAGCCACAAACTGGAATAGAGTACATAAGCCTAATTCTCAAACTCCTCACTAACTGCTGTACAACACAACAAATGTAAAAAAACCAAAAAAGCAAAAAAACCCCTACAACCAAACAAAAATAGCAACATCATAGCGGTGAGATATTGCTGGAGAATAACAAGGAAAGAAGGAATTCTGCTGAACTGTTAGACTGATTTGGTTTGTAATGATTTTTCAAGCTAATGACTTTTAATTCTGGTTTTTAACATCATCTGTAGGATGTCAGAGGAATACAAAGTCAGACATAAAGGACTTGATTCAGGGTGCCCTGATTTGTAATGCTCTGGACTTACATTAATGATCACTTGCTTCAGATATAGCTCAAGTGACCACCAAACCTCCTGTGATAATTCTCTCCCAAGAATTGTCATTGTTTCTTTGAACTCATTTCTATTTTATTTCAGGATAAGATTAGTAGAAGTTCACAGGCAGTTTCAAACCCAAGCTATATATCTGCAGTGATGAGATAGCATTTCAGTTGTCACGCAGCTCCCAAATAGCATAGGTGGGGAAAAAAACCCAACCATTTCAAATCTTGAGGTAATCACTGCAGCTGTCTCCAGATCCTTTCAGGTCAGTATCCCCTGTCTTTCTGTTCTTCCAACTGGCTTCAGAGACCTTTTTGCTGCAAAATTACCAAACTGACAGGCAGACAAGCTAGGAGAGATAGGAAAACAGCTTTATTTTGGTTGCATGCAATTTCAATAGCTGTCTTAGACACTGCAGGAATTGGCAACCCATGGAGGTCTGCACACGATCATGTTGTCCTCTTCATACATCACATCATGCCATAATCTCGACAGCAACATATTGTTTTCAAAATTTCTGGTATATTAATTGGGAAAATACTAATCAGATGCTTAGTCCATCTTTATAATTTCGCATGTATGTTTTTTCTATAAATAACCCTTTCCAACTGCACTGGAGATTGTTTTACTAATTTCCAATAGGACCAGAAATATGCAAACCAGAGGCATAGAGCACATAAATTTGCTTCAGTGAGTTACATTTGTTATACAAGATGCTACTAAAAGAAACACTAAAATGTATGAAGTCATTTAAGTATAGCTTATAGACATAAACAGGAAAAAAAAAAAAAAAAAGGAAGATATTCTGCCTGTCTTTGTAGCTTGTTATGTATTTCCACGTTCTGTTTCCTTGTATAGAGTAACTGGGTTACATTCTGTAGTGAAAAGGAGGTAAGGTTTACGGCATGCTCTGTAGTTAAGGGCTCTACATATTCTCTGTTGAAATCCCTTACTCTTGGAGCAGTAGGCTCTGTTAAAGGACAGTAAGAACAGAGCAACTTTATTGAGGTTAGCAAAGTTAAACTGATGTACAAATCCAACCCTTCTGTACTGACAATAAAAATTAGTTTCAATTCTAAACCTGATTTCCATGATTACCAACCAGCAGCAAGAATTTAGAGGAATTTTCTATTTACTAATTTTCAAGGAATTCTTTTCTTGTATTTTCAGTCTACAGAAGTAGAAACCACTTCTAGTGCTAATTTTGTACTAAAATCTTTGCTTATTAAGACATGCCAAGCTCAAAAGCAGTGTGCAGCTGCTGCGATAAAACAAAACAGCAGCCTCTGCTCTGATCTTGATGGAACAAATAGGAATCCATTTTTTCAAAAACTCTTTCTCTACATAAAATAGTGGTTTAAGGACTTCATATTGGAAAAAAATGAATTTTATCTAGCATTCAGCTGTGGAGTGCCTGTTCACACAGGCTGTTCCTGCCCCACGAAGGCCAAACCCATCTCTTCATACTCCACTTGTGGAGTATGAGCAAGAGAAAAAGTTTCTTCCCTTTCAAAATATCCCATTATCGTNCATGTGAGCACTGATAGTCATAACAAAGGTGTGTGTTATCAACACTCTCTGGGTCCTAGGGCTGCATGAGGAAAATCAGCTCAGACAGACCCACTACAGGCACCCAGAAAGGTATAATACATTTATATCTGGGGCACATTCAAAGATTGCAAAAGAATTGCAAAAAAGCAAGAGCACACTGATATAATGCAGGCTACACTGACTCTCTTCTGACAGTCTCTAGGGACACCAAGAAATGAAAAGGTCTTTGTGCCTCTACCACCTCCACTTTATAAAGCTCACAATAGTACATGACATGTTCCTCCCACTTTCACTTTTCACATTGAAGCCTAATTTTTTTGCTACAAACGACTAAGGTATTCTCTATTAAAAAAGCATTCAGACCTTGTGACTTCACTCTGTAGTTCAGAAGGGTCTAGACTGCAACTCTTGGGCTATTATTGCACATTTGTCCAAATGGGCAATAAAGTGCCTTTAAATCTGTAAAATTCCCCCTCTTCTACTACAGAATAAGCAAAGGTGACAAATTATTCTAAAAGCTCTATACATTACAGAGAAGAATATGCTAAGTATGGCTGTGCTACTTAAAGCAGAACCAACCTTCATCATGTTTACTGCCAGATTCAGTGGACTTGAATCTCCTGAAGTGATGTATTCTACCTCGTGTGGGCATACCCTATATCTTCAGGCTATTAACTTCAATACTGAAAATAGTCCTGTTGGGTTTGGCACCCAACCATCAGGAAATTTGTGCATCGTAGAAAACAGAGGGAAATTTCAGACAAAAAACATGATTTTTGAAAAAAACCCAACAAAACCTTAGAAATGGCTTTCCACCACTCTACTTCCACATGCTTGAGTGACTGAATACTATAATCTTTGGAGAAAATGAAAAATTCACCCAAAACAGGAGCAGATTCGTGACTAGTATAAAAGTCAGAATCAACAGTATAGCAATATACTCCCATGTTCCCAAGAGAGAATTTTTAACAAATAGATTCATGTTTCTAGTCATCCAGCAAAGTTAGTCTCTGTCTCCTGAGCCAAACAAAACTAAAATACACTTACTGTGAAAGATGTATATCTTCAGCAAAACTTCTCAGACTTTCCTGTTTAATTTGAAAGACAAAATTAATAATGCAAGTAAAGAAAAGGGAGCTATCACTAATCAACTACTTAGGAAATCATTTCAGGCTGTTGTTCATCCTCTGGATAATATTGTTATTTATTACTAATGACAAATAGTACATTCCCATCAGGATCTCTATTATATGCATATTATATGCCTTCCTTTGGAGAATGAAGATCTGGCTGCATATAATTAGTCTTGAGAATTAGCTAGAATTAACAACTGAGTTAAAGTAAATCCTTCCAAAGAAGTTTCTCACTCAGGACATTTGTTAGCCCAAAGATGTCTATATAAACATTCACAACATTCCCAGGAAAAAAAACAGGGCACCGAGAGCATTTAATGAATGCTACTACTAATTAGTAACAGTCAAGACAGAACACAGCATATTATCCCAGTTTTAGTCACAAAGAATTGTAATAACAGTAGCCTGGTCATAGTGGATTAATTATAAACCATAGAGATGTGGGTTGCTTTCTCCATAATTGTCTGTCTACAGCAGCTAGACTAGAAAAACAGCCAAATATTTAGAAATAACTAAAACAGGCAATAAATATTACATCATCAGTGTAGATAGACTGCTATAATTCATAAAAAGTTGTGAAGTCCATTGGTTTTCTAAGATACTGATTTTAAATTGAGCTCCATTTTCAAGTCACTAAGTTTACATGAAACAATAGTCAATGTACCAAAGTGTGTTTTTTAGTCAATTTATGATGATACAACAATGTCAATACATATTGAAGGCATGTATTGGCTGTTATGTATAAAGGGTAAAATTATCTTGTTCTACAATAAGTTATGTACCTGTGAAAGCATGATAAGCAACGGCCTAAAATTGAAATGCTATTTTTCTAAGTGTAATAAACCTATTCCAGTCATTTCTCACACAGGCTCTTTACATTTGTAACAATAATTTGGCAAAGCAGAGAATGTTTGCTCAAAGGAAAGAGCTGGAATTTTTAATATCTGTGTAGTTCAACAGCTTTTTATTTCTAATAACAGTAAATCAGCATCCTCTCTATTTTTCCCAAACAGAACACTTTATTCTCAGTAAGGTTATGTTCTTCGTTTAAATCTGCAGGGCAACACTAAAAAATCTTGTTCATGCTTCTATGACAAAATAATTACTTTGACAAATTCATGTAAAATGTATATTTCTCTTAATATATGAAATCTTTTCCTTTCAAACAGTACTTCAAGGTAGGAAGAAAAGGTAATTACCACATAATTGTATGACAGCAGTTTATTAGAAATATCACTGCTGTATTTCAACGTTATATGTAGTTTCCCTGGCAGGAAAATTTCCTTCCCAGGAAATAAAGTTATATACATATGTAGACTTGTGATGTGCATGTAAGGTTGACAAAGTAGAGCAGCCTTCCATTTCTTCTTCTACTGGGCTTGTTATATATCTATTTAGAAGTCACTGGTGTAGAAATAATGCTGCAGGAGCAAGAACTCCAAACAAACAGACAGACCAGATTTTCTGCCATCTGCCAACCTGGTCTTACAGTTTGCTTAGTGACCTAAGGAAGTTCCATCCCAGTGCAAGGGTGGTGCCTTTAGAGGTTTAGCACTTCTGTGGATTCCTATGTTACCCTCCAACTTTACTCCTGTCATATCAAAAAAAGTTTCAGTAAGAGGTGAAGAGTGGAAGGCACGGCTAGAATGTTCATGAGATTCAGCAAGCTTCTGCAGTTGATCCTTCCAGGCTGTTTGCAGCTCAGACAGTAGCACCTCAAGGCTGCCTAAATATTAGAAAAAGGAGGGCAGGCAGCCTGGAGCTATAAAACATGGAGGGAATGCCAAAGTAAGCTCTTGCCCTGGTACTCAAGCAAGAATGGGGCGTAGAACAAATTCTCTGCAATTCAATCTCCCTGTCTCTCATGCAGGGCTATCCAAAAATCAAGGCTTTGACCAACATAGACACTACCAGATGTAGTATACCAGAGAATGCAAAAAAAGGCAAGATTATCATAGGCAACAGCAAACAATAAAATTTAGCTACTTCTCTAACAGATTTCAGATCGGTTTTATTAATGTAAGTTTCCTCTAACACTGAGAAATAAATTATATGCTAGAACGTGTCTCTCATCCAAAATGTTTTGCCAATGTCTTTTTTTTTTTTATGGGATTTGATTGGCAGTACAAAAGATAACAACCCTCTCACAAACCCGCTTAAGTAGCAAGTATCTTAATGGTCTGGAAACATCCCCATGTACGTGTGAGAGAAAGAAGGTTAACGAATGGAATTCCTAATCCATGCTTCTGTAGTTCTGTATTTGGAAGGAAAAAGTGAGCTATACAAAATTTCCAGAAGCAAGAAAGTCAGGTTTTTAAACAAAAATCTGCTCTTACGGGAACAAAAAGAAAAACCTTTATAGAATTCATCAAGCTTCATAAAGTCATTTAGCCATTCTCAGCATTTGCAGTCTATCACTACATGTGGAGAGAGAGAGAGAAAAAAGACTTTCCAATAACATTAATGGTACTAGACACATTTGGATCATAACTCTACCTACTTATACCATCTGGACTGTTGCATCTTTTCTTTTTCTTCTTTAAACTTACAAATAAAGGATTTTATTTGTTAGTGCTTTGTTCCAAACAGGCAAATCTAGTTTGATAAGGTAGGATAATTTATATCTGCTACAAAACTGAAAAAAAGAAACCATATTTTTTACATGTTATTTAACAGAGGTTCTTTTCCCAGAGACCATGTACAAAGTTAAGGTAAATAAATGCTAAACAGATTTAACAAATATCTGTACTAATTTCTCAAACATTATCACAGAATCTCAAAAGAATGTACTCTCTTCAGCAGGTCCTGAGATGCCCAAAAGTTTCTTTAAAATGAAAGAAATCACATAGACACCTGTGCATGTTGCTTCTATATGTTGGTAAATGGAAACAAACTGGTTAGAATGATCCAAGGGTTTAACCTAAGATATTACATCTCTGAGTGTCAAAGACAATAAACATTATCAGTCCCTTTTTGAAAACCAGATCCAAAAGGTGTTGAGACACATCCCACACAAATCAGACTGGAATGATGTAAGAAAATACTTCTCTTCACTTACCACCACACAGTCATGGGTTATCATTCCCTTGGCCAAGATCTAATTAAAGAGGCTGTTGTGAAATATTTACTGCAGAAATGTCTGCTCTGGCATGAGTGGCTACTGCCCTTAGAGCTGCTTGTTCACACACTACTGGAGAAAGGTTACCAGCAACCACTGGAGAACTGGCAGGACAGCAGGTCAGAGCTCTCCACACTTTCCCTTACTGCAAAGATGGAGCAATTGCCATTAGCTCTGCAGCACATGGAAGAAACTGCAGCCTGCTAATTTTTTGAAATAAAATAGCAAGAAACACAACTTAAGGTACAGCAACCTAAAAGCATTATTTTTAATATCAAGAAAAAAAAATAATCTGTGCTGAGTGAGTCAAGCTTTTATTGCTAAACCAGTTTAAATTAAAGCAGGTGGCAAACTGCTATACTCTGTAACCAATGAAAGCACAAAAATCAGTTTCACAAATTATTTCTTAGCTTTCCAGTTGTAGCAAAGCAGGAGATTCAGAAAAGCTTATTTTAATTAAAAACTTTATTTTTCATTACAATTCACAGTTTATACATGGCAAGAAGGACCCTTGCCATGTGGACATTCAGAACACTGTGCTGGGGAGACAAGGGTCTTTCTCGTAAGAGCATTGCTTGGTGCTGTGTCATGGAACTTCCTTATTTTTAAAAGCATACTCTCTGTAAATGTTAATTGACTCATATTTACACTGAATTGACTGAATTTACATATTAACTTATATTTATTAGAAAACAAGCTAAGCATCCAAAAAACATTAACATTCATATCTTGCATGTTATCTAATGGTCAGAGATGCTGTAAGATTTGCCACTTGAATCATGCCCAATCAGCAAAGTCCCATTCTTTTTTAATTTACACAGAGCCTAAATTATTCTTTAAGGCCTGTTCTAGTAATTTTATATACAGCCAGGCTACAATAGACTAAACATAAGAAAAAAATGCAAAATTATCCATTCCATCCTGCATTTCTTCTGAATCTCATGTACACCTAAGAGCAAAAGAGAAGATATAAAATTAATGTGTTTTCTTAAAACCAATAAAGAAAACCCATAGTCTGGTTTAGATCTGCTTCTCATCAGCCTATCCTGTCTGAACAATCATCGGTATTCGGATTGTGCTATTTATCAGCTCTTCTTCATGCCTGCACTTATATTCAGAGCCATCTCTATTTGAAATGTAGAAAGTCACAGTGATACCAGTTTCAATTGCATTCCCACGTTAGTCACAGCTCCAGCACAGGCAGCCACTGTACTGTGTGACATTCAGGAAAGCACTCCAGCAGGATTCCTGGGTAAAATATCATATGGAGTCTGGTGTGACTTGACTTAAAGAGGAAGTTAAGAATCCTTTTCATAGAGCAAATATCTGGCAGAAGGTTTATGCTTATTAAAAATCAATGTATTTGTCTGCATTGTTTTCTGGATGTGGTTATTAGAATACAGCAATTAAAAGCCTCTCCTGCCTCTCCTCAGAATAGTAATTTTTATTTGTTCCTGTCATCTACCAAAATAATTTAGTGAAAGATAAGCTGCAGATTTTTTGGTACATCTGACGCAGAGAAAAACAACTGCTGAACACTGCTTGAAAAAATAAGACCCGAAGGGGGTCTGCAAATTCTACAAGTCAGTGTGAACAAGTATCAGCTGTACCTGAGTAAAACAAAATGCTTCTGGGGGACATGTTTGCGACTTGTGAAACTGCAGTGCCTTTAAATTTGGAGCTAAGAACATCATTTGATGATTGTTGAGTTTTGGCATTCATTCATGCTGGTTGGTATCTTCACGACAGACACCTTTAAAACATCATCATTTCAAGAAGAATGAAAGCTCAAATGAAATACACTTCTCATGCAAAAAACCCAAACAAACGAAAACCATAGAGGATCTGTAGAGGTTCTGGTTCTTCAAAAGATAAGGCACTGACAAAAATTTCTTAGGTAAAAGGCTGCATAAGAATTTCTTGCCATTTACAAATGTGTTGTAGTCCAGAAATGGTCCATTCCTAGGCTCAGTAAGGTAGACCCTGAAATTTTAAGGACTGATCCCTCAAAGCTACATTGTTACCATAAACAAGTGTGATTCATTCTTGAGGCCATATGGCACATTAGGAGAAGTGAAAAACAGTCTGGGCAGATAAAGGCAGAAGACATTGCTTGTTCCAGCATCTTTCGATAACAGAAGTGCCATTCATCTTTGTGTCTTTGAAGAGATGTGATGGTAACTCTGGACTGTAGTTTCTGTGGAACTCATGCACACATATAAAATGCTATTAGCATTGATCATTGACAGGGTGGAGGAAAAAAAGGTATATGGCTAGTCTAAGCCAAGAGCTTCTCAAGGACTGGGATCCAAAGTTACCACTATTTAATGTTTTCAATAACGGCTATCTCTTCTGCTGCACAGTGCGGTGTCAAACCATTCATGTAAATGCTGTCTGTCTTTGTCAGAGCTGGCAAGATGTCCTTCTCACTGGTGAGGTGGTTGACTGAGAGGGTTCTCTTGCAGGGAGTCAGGTCTTGATTGTGGTTGACGGCAAGTTCTGCAGAGAGCTTTCTCTTGATAGAGGTAGCTCGCTGGAACTTGTCATAGATCTCCACACTCAGGCGCCTTCGGGTTTCTTTGAACTCTGCGGTGACATTGGCTGTCCACTCTGCAGCATGGGCTCTGAATTCCCCCACCTGCGATTAAAATGAGGGAAAAAAAAAAAAAAGGAAGCATTATGGGCCAAAAACTTTAGACACTGTTTAGGCTGAAGAGCCCAGCAAGAGTGCCATGGGGCTTTGGGCTGGCAAGAGCTGCTGCTGCTGCCGGCACAGATTTCTCATCCCTCAGACTCACTCTATTGGTAGCAACTAAGCAAGAAGAAATGTTGCACTAGTAAGAGTTAACAACAATTCCAAAACTACAAAAATTATAATAAAGTTTTTTTTCTTTAATTATAGACAGTCAGCAATAGAGGAAAGCTGCAGAGCCCTGACAGCTGCACAGTACCCAGCTGGTCAGGGGATGCTGAAATCCCAGCTATCCAGGCTGTGTTCTGTATTGCTACTCGGGTGCAGGGTTATTTATGAGCACTTTTACTGTCTGTGGAAAGATCCCTGGGAGACTTGGCAAAGAGTTTTCTAAATTTAGACAGAAAAGCTTTTTAAAGGAAAACGTCAGCTGCTTATATTGTCTCTTTTCTGTGCTCACTCAAACGTAGCACCAATAGAGCAACAGTTTGAATCATGTCAGCAACATGTCTGCTTACCACCCTGGCTCCACCAAAATGACATGCTAAAAAGCAGCATGAAGGCAATTGCAGAGGGGGATTTGGAGAGCTGTTACCAATTACACCCAAAGCAACGCAGGCTGCCAGTGGCTGCTGCTGTACAATTATCATACAGCTGGAGGGGGTATTTCCCCTGCTATGTGCAGATCTCTGGTCAGATTGGCTGCAAGGCGCTAGTTAGTACCATCGTTACCATTTCATGAATGTGTATAGATCCCTGCTGCCTGCTCAGTTCCTATGCTCTAACTCTGTATGCCCTTATATCGGGAGCCCTTATGGAAAAGGCTGATCCACTTTCACTAAAAACTACTGTAATATTTACTCCTTAAGATTTATCTCCACGAGTTCAATGTTTCAGTATTAGGAAAGCTAAAGCATTCCATGAGCCCAAGTTCTGAGGGTAGGGCTGAGGAGGGGGAGGAAGGCAGCTACTGTCACAGAATCCCAAATTATCCTTATTTTTCCTTACATATAGCATGGGTAGACTGAGCAGCTCACCTAGATAATAGTTTGAGGTGAACTATGGCCTTATTTATATGCTATTCATATTTTTTTGCTCTTGTATTTCACTGTTACAATATTAAACAAGTTATAATGAGACAATCTTCTCAAAAAGGGCCTTCATTAATTACCTATCTAATTAATTTACTAACTTGCTTAGTAACTGCAAAGGAAATAGACTGTTTCCTCTTTAAATCTTTGCTTTGTAGGCAGTTTAAAAGTTGAAATGTATAGCACAGGGAAGATAGACTGCTGATAAATATAACTCCAAAGCGTTTCAGAAGAATTAACCCACTTAAATAAATTACTATAATTGGTACTGCTTGATCCACAATTTCAATCACTGGCAAGCTAAGACATGGTGAGCACAGAAATAAACCACCCCCCACCCCCAAAAAAACAACAAACACCAACCAAACAAAAACCACAAACACAGGGAAATATGAAGAGTGAACCATCAGAGAAAAGTGTCCACAGGCTTATTCATGCTTTGCAGTGAAATAGAAAACAGGAATATAAGGAAGGTAAAAAATAATCTGCTCGCCCAGGAGTGACAGAGTTTCAGGAAAACTTTCCCCCTTTAGAAACAAACCAAAAAGATCTCTTTACCCAGGGGTCATTTTACTACATTTGTCTCAGCTTCAGTGAATTACACAGATGACTAATGTGGACCCATTATGTATACTTTCTAAAACAAGGATTATTATCTGTAATACACAGAGGACTCACCCAGCTGAATGATTATTAGTATTTAAATTGTGTAATTAGGATCAGACACACTGCACTTCAGATCTGAAAGTAATGAAATCTGCAACGCTGAAATATTTCAGCTGCTACAATATTTTTATCTGCAGTAAACTAGTAGTAAAAATATGCTAAGCAGTATCAGTGCACACCCTGATGCAGCTCTGTCCTTCTTTGAAGGTTTACTAAAGGCAGGCTGCTCAGATTCTGGAGCATGCTTCTGTCCAGGGAGCAAGAGCCAGTACATGGGTTCTTATTTTAGCCTAGACATTTGTACCCCTCACCAGCTGCGTAAGCATTTGCCAGACCAGTTATTTTGCTCAGGCACACATCTCTGGCATTGCATATGGTCATATTCAAGGAATGTCATCAGACCAGTAGCTTTAGAACTGTGTCTTGGCAACCTACTGGAAACTACAAGTGTATTGAACTGTATCCCATATGCTTTTTAACCTTCCTTTTAAGAGTAGTTTCAGTTCCAACTTCTCTTGTGTTTTCCCAGCCAAGAAAAACCAGCTGGCCATGCTTCTGATGAAAGCAAGTCTATGTAACCTCTAGGATAGGCTCAGAGTTCCCTCACCAGCCCACTTCTCCACATGCTGGTGGTGGACCTGTCTTGCACAGGGCAAGCTGCTATATTTTAACCATTGCACATGCAAGTTATATATAATTTAAAAACTGTAGTTGTTAGTGTATCTTATGACTACATTGAAATTAGATTTCTTTTGGGAAGCAAGTTTATGCAGCCAGCTGAAGAACATCATTAAATATGCCTTTGGAGATGGGCTTATGTTCCAATTAAGGTGACGTGGAACATTAATATGGTGGATCAATTCTATAAGCCCGTAGACCACAGCTGTGATGCTGCTTGGTACAAGTGCAGTTTTATATTAAAATCATAGAAAAAAATTGAAAAATGCAGTCCTATTGCTAAGCAGAATGGAAATGCATTAGCAGCAAAATAGAGGTAATTGGCACAGCATGAGAAAAAGTTCAGTGCTGTGTGAACTATGTGTGCCTCAAATTACTGCTTTCAGATCCCAGCTTTTGTGTGAACTGAAATGCACTTAAAAAAAAAGTTATTTCTTCAGAATAAAACTCTTAACTCCATAGCACCTACAGACTCAACCACAGAAGGTTATAGGAAAAGAAATGTGCAGTTTTTCACTACCAGTGTACATAAGCAACTTGCTCTTATAATTTGATCCCTCCTTTATCCATAGGGACATTTCTGTATATGTTCAGGTACTTTCTGTCCTTAGGGTATGACATTTTATCACACTGCATTACAGCTCCTCTTCACCTGGGGGCTGACAGCCACAAAATGTCTTATTCAAAACGATTGAAATGCCAGTTGCCTATGCTGCTCAGAAAAAAAAAAAATTCTTAACATACCTACCTAGTGTAACAATTGCTTACTTCCCTTCAATTCTCTTGCCTCATTACACAGCACAGCACACAGCTCTGTAGACTCTGCATCTGTCATATTTGGGGGCAATCTGACACGAGGATGAGGGCTCTTAGTCATAGAAATTATTGACAACTAAGTACTTTACATAAGGTTGAACACCACAAAATATTTCAGAAGTAATAGGAAAAACATGTCACAGTGATAGCTCCTGACTCAGCCATATGACAAGCAGCACTAAGCTGATGATGCTGCTCACTCCTAACCTTTGGGGAATAGAAATGACATCAGTAATGGGGACACAGTCCCTAACCCAGCTCCAGGATTGGCTTCCTCCACATCAAAATCTAAATTAGGCTGGAAGGGGTCAGATATATTTCACAAAGAGTATCAACTCCAATCTATTAACATTATACTTTGAATGTCAACAGCTAATAACTTTATTAGGTATTTATGAAGTGATACCTTACTGCCTTATGAGTCCAGGGAAGGCACGTCTTGATGAAATTCTTAAGAAATATGGTAAAAAATACGGTAATGGTATAACAACTAAGTATTCCACACTTTTCTGCTAAATAAACAGTGTTGACTCATTTCCTTGCCCAGCACAAGCTGCCTGGCCCCCAGTTACCACTGCAGATCGGCCTGGATATCCCATACATTCTGCATCATATGTGACAGCCCCACAGAGATGTCTCAAATACCACAGGTCATCTCCAGTAGCATCTCTAAATGTCTGTGTTAAGGTGTCTGTCTACCTGTGGTAGGAATGTCACATTTATTCTATTAGGCTACAATGAGGAGTAGCCTCTGAATAATTTTCAAGCATGTCTACTCATTCCCATTAAAGTCACTTTTGATTTTTTTAGTGGTTTGCCTTTTTAGTAGTTTGTTTTTAACTACACACCAAAAAAAAAATACTGCATGAATTTCCTGAATGACCAAACAGTTCCCGGGCTGTGTATATACATAATATACCAATATAATTTAAAGACAGACATACTGAATTTGACAAACTAGGAAAAAAAAATGGACATTAAGGAACCATTCCTTCACCTGCTCCTGCCACACCACACCTAAATTAATAATGACCTAAAACTGGTCCTCAGCCAACGTCAGTGGTTTGACCAAAACGCTCTATTCATTTTCTTTGCCATTGTCTCATTTAATTTCTCTTAGTCTAGCTGAGCTTGGTGCTTGGATAGAGGCCAACAGCATAGCCCAGAATATAAGTATGTCCAAGGGGATGCTATTATTAAAAGAAAAAAAAAAATAAATCTGAAGATACTGAAGCACCTGCTTCATTCTTTTACTGTAATTCCTTACACTTGTCAGGAGTTTGGGAGTCTTTCTGGACACACAGCAGATATCCAAATTACACAAACAGAATTGCCCACCATGCAGGAAGACCCCTCATCCTACCTAGTGTGGCCTGGGCAGCAGGAGCCATGTAGCCATAACCTTTACATGAGTGATCTGTACTTTAAATTAAGCCACATCTGTGGTCTAACAGAAAAATACCCAAAAGCCTAATTAAGGACATGCTTAAATAGATCAAAATGAATACACACTTGTCTAACAACTTTGTCTTAGTTTTGCTTCTCTCTCTCAGGGAGATTCTTGAAAAATCCCAACATTACTGTATAACCAGTTTATCTACTTCTACTTACAGAGCAGGAAGAAAGATATCCTGCTTAGACAGAACTCAGAGATATGAAATGAAAGTTATGATATACGTGGGAGGAGCTAAATCACTAAGTACCAAAGAAAGAAAATAGCATTGTATACACTATGCAAGAAAAAGAAAATACATATTTTTTAAGTAATGTGTTTAGCTTTTTCTTTCATAGTTGTATTTTACATTATTCCCCTTTGGCATACAGGGCTTATACATTTTACAGTGGTCATGTTAGTGCAAACCAAAAAAAATGAATTAAAGAGTGAGTAGATGAGCTGGAGATATCGATCTGACTGCATTTCATATAATCATATAATCATCAG
>VYZX01009222.1:488-74437 GCA_013401335.1 Brachypteracias leptosomus | reverse complement strand
GTGGTCTCACCAGGGCAGAGGGAAATAAACTAGGCAGGGCTCAGAAATCTGCTGAGCATGCCTGCTGAGCACAGCTCATCACTTCCCTAATAGAGAATACTTTTTTATTTCTTTTTGTTGCTTTCTTTTTTAAATAAAAGATCTCTTTCTGTCTCTGGGCCGAGATAACCCAATCAAATCCCAGAGCAGTGCACAGTGAGTTCAGTGCATGGGAAAATGAAACCCTGTATCCCTGATGGAGCAGCACAGTATGGCTGACAGCTAACAAGAAATTAATTTGGAATGCTTTTACTGCTTATTGTTATATTTATTATTACTATAGTTTCCTCTTGGTTTGATTTTTTGTAGTCTTACAGCCCCTGTTAGAATTTATATTATGCTTTGTCCTTTCTTTCCAAGCTCTGGATCCGAGTTTGCAAGGCAGAAAAAGAAAGTAGGGAGGGGGAAGCCCCCAGGAGAGTGTGTTTTGGAATTTCCTCGTTGGGGAAATAACCTTAAATTGTGACCCTGGTATATCTTAGAGGTACAGAAAACAGCAGGCAAAGAAAATGAAACTTAAAAGCGTTATTAAAAAAAATAAATCTGGGATACTCCTCTCTGAATTCTAGATGCTTGCAACACTTGAGCAGTCTCTTTGGGAAAAACCCCATCTCCTTTTATCTCTGCCAAGTGCTGCTATCAATAAATACAAGGAAGACAAGCTGGGAGTGGAGTGGATGCTGCGAGCATGTGCAGAGGGCCCCAGAAAAGCCTTTTGTTAGGATCTCACTAGGAAAATGGTCAGGGAAAGCTGGTGAGAGGCAACCCCACACTAGCAGAATTACCACTGACTCCCAGCTGACATATCACAGCCTAAAACCACTCACCTGCAGCAACACAAAGTCAGGAGCACAGCCTATCACAACTCACACAGGATCCATGTAAAGTGGGGAGGGGCAGCAGCAAGTGAGGGTGGTGCTGCTCCTCCTCACTGAGCCCCTGCTTCCTGCTCAGCTAAAGCCAAGTTCCTGCAGAGACAAGAAGAAAGAAAATGGATTAATTTTTCCTCCTCTTGCAAAGTATTGCAGCCTTTTCCCATCACAGAATAGCAGGCATTGGAAGGGACCTCTGGAGATCATCTAGTCCAACCCCCCTGCCAAAGAAGGTTCATCTAGGGCAGGTCACACAGAAACGTGTCCAGAGGGGTCTTGTAAGTCTCCAGAGAAGGAGACTCCACGACCTCTCTGGGCAGCCTGGGCCGGGCTCTGGCACCCTCACAGGAAAGAAGTTTCTCCTCATGTTGAGATGGAACTTTCTGTGATCCAGTTCGTGCCTGTTTCCCCCCATCCTATCACCAGGCACCATTGAAAAGAGACCAATTGCTCCATCCTCCTGACACCCACCCTTCAGACATTTGCAAATATTGGTCAGCTGCNAGAGACCAATTGCTCCATCCTCCTGACACCCACCCTTCAGACATTTGCAAATATTGGTCAGCTGCTGTTGTGCCAGTTTAGCCATCATCATTTCTGCTGCCATCAGTCCCTGCTCACACAGGCCAACACTGAACTCACCAACAGCCCCTCAGAAGGCTTCTTTCAAACCATCCTGCCGTAGGTTCCTGGGGGTCCAGCTCCTCCACTGCCCACTGTGGTGCCATTATCACCTGCTGGACACAACAGACAGAGATGGCTCCTCAGGGGCCCTTCACATGGAAGGACACAACTCAAAGAGCTCAACAAGATACAACCAGCCCCAACAGAAGCCACACACAACTGGCCAGCTCCTGGTTGATATAGCCCTGGCCTCACCCATCACCCCAACCACAACCACCTGGGTGAGGGCAGAGCCCCAGAGCCACAGGTGGGGCAGGTTCTGCCTTTGGAACCTGAAGCTAGTGGTGGAAACAAAACATTCTGCTGGGTTGTGACTGATCCACAGGTCAACTCCAGCTCAAGGCCCACAGCTCAGGCCCCAGCACTTCAGATCCCCTCTCAGGCTTCTCTTCTCCAAGCTAAACAGCCCCAGGGCTCTCAGCCTTTCCTCATATGAGAGATGTTCCAGTCCCCCAATCATCCTCGTAGCCTCCGCTGGACTCTCTCCAGTAGTTCCCTGTCACCCTTGAACTGGGAACCCCAGCACTGGACACAACATTCCAGATGTGGCCTTACCAGTGGCAGGACGTGGTGCACTTGGATGGTATTTCTAGACAAGCACTTTAAAGGAGCTGTGAAGGCACACCCTGTGCCTAAAAGAGGTAAAATCAGAAAAAAACAGAGTTACTAAATTAAAGAGAGGGACAGATAATAAATGTATATAAGCCAAGAAAGCTGCTTGCATAATTTTAGCACAATCAGTTTGAGTAATGAAGGAATCTCATATATGCACAGGCTGGGCAAGGGGTTGGTGCACAGATAACTTGAAGGGGCAGGGATGGGAGAGAGGAGGGGGCAGAGACGTGTGTGTTTGCCCTGGAAGAGTGTGCCCAGAGCCAGGTGATGCATCTGCAGGGAAAACCACGTCTGTGATCACAAGGTGTCTCCCACCTCTCAAATATGCTTCCCTCATACAGCAGCAGCTTCACCCTTGTCTGCTTGGATTGATCTCTGGATAAAGCCACAAGTTTTCCCCTTGATACACTGTCACCTAACACTGAGCTTCCCCCTTCCCACCCAGTTTAGCAAAGCCTCAAGTGAGGAGCAAGTAGCCAAGGCTAAAGCTCTCCAGACACAGTGGATTCCCCAGTACAGAACTGGGGAACTCTGGGGGAAGGACATGTCTCATTAAGCCCAGACCTTTCCTTTCCATCTACCTCAGCCCTTCTCAAATCTATTGACCAGTGCTCGCCAAGCTCTGGGTAAAGGTCAGGTTATGGGGCTTGTCTGCTTTGATCTGAAGGTGTTCTTGGAGGAGGCACCTTGCTGTGCTTACAGCAGAGAGGGTTGCATGTACCCCCTCCTCCAACAAGGACCCTTCACCACTTCCCTCAGACATAAGTCAAGTCCCTGCCATGACCTTCATGGCCACCTCTGCTCATCCAATGACTGGTGGGTTTGGAGGGACGCATCCCAGCCAATATACCCAGGGATTTTCTCTCGGCCATGTGGGAGGTTATAGTAGCTGCTGATGTTTCGGAGAATAATGAGAAAAATGTTGTGTCTTGTCCTGGCAATCCCAGGTGCAGGGGGACAAGGAACCCTTGGGGAAAGGCCTGGATTCCATCAAGACACAACAGATGCAGCTGTTCTGCAGGAGTTGTCCTCCCTTGCTTCACAGATGCAGGGTGAAAAACCCTCCTGGCTTATCAAACCAGCTCTCCCTCATGGGAGCCAAAAGATGTTTCTATCAAGAAAAAATCTTGAAACCGTGTAGGCCTCTTACCTTGGCACCTTTCCCATTTCTAATGGTTGGGAGATTTCCCATGACAAACCCAGCTGGATTGCATGGTCCCAAATGATGCAGCTTCCAGGCCTTTACCCACATAGGAGGCTCCAGCCTCACAAACCTCAACACCAAAAGCCTTCTTGGAACCCAAACCCAAATAACACACATTTTGCCCTGAGTCTCACTTCAACCACTATTTATTCTCAAGATGTGATATGTTAGTTTGGCTCAGTAAATCATTGCTGTGCTGGATATCACAAATTAGTAAAACTAGTAGGGTGTGCCACCAAAGATAAACATAGAATCATAGAATGGTTTGGGTTGGAAGGGACTTCCAAAGGTCATCTTGTCCAACCCCCTACAATAAGCAGGGACATCTCAAACTAGGGCAGGTTGTTCAGGGCCCCATCAAGCCTGACCTTGACTGACTCCAGGGAGGGGCCCTCCACCCCCTCTCTGGGCAAACTGGTTCAGTGATCACCCACCCTCATAGTAAAGAACTTTTTCCTAATGTTCAACCTAAATCTACCCTTTTCTAGCTTAAAACCATTACCCCTCATCCTGTCCCTACAAACCCGTGCGAACAGATCTTCCCCTGCCTTCCTATAGGCCTCTGTCAGGCACTGGAAGGTCACTATAAGATACAGATAGTTTCATTCCCTCAGGCATATCTCTGCCCCCTCATCCCATCTTTACAGGATAAAAACAGTCAGATTTTGGGTAGAATTTAGAGACCTTTTTCCAACTGCTGGACTGTAGGAGATCCTTCTGCCCTTGTTTGAGACATTGTGTGGGGATATTCTCCCATGGGATTGAGACCCCTCAACTGAGAAAGGGTAAGTGATTAAGAAACACACGTGTGGAATTTGGCTTTTTTTAAGATTGCAATTAAAATATTAATAACTAGTGTGCTTTTAATTTGTACATTTATGGGAATCACTTTGTTTTGTAAGTGTGTATCCTGCACATTGCTTTTTAAATTGCAATAGTGCATTCTTCCACTGTAGCCATGAAACCTGCAGCAGTGATGTACTGGACCTGTGAGTGAAATTCAAATAAATGACTAGTTTGAACCTTGCAGCGAAGGCTCTATCTCTGTCACACTCCTCCCTGTGCACCCTTTCAGCCCATCTCTTTTGAGCGGACCATCAGAACTCAATAAAGGTGTTTCCTTGCAAGTGATCGTTCCTGGGGGCATGTCATAGAATCATAGAGTGCCAGGTTGGAAGGGACCTCAAGGATCATCTAGTCCAACCCATTTAACCCTAAAGCTTTACCAAAAATCACATCCTGGAGCTGCCTTGATTCCAAAAACTTCTCTGTGGAATTGCCCATCAGAGGAGCCACCTGAAGAACCCCTCTCCTGGTGCCTTTTCCATGCAGAGAGAAGTCTCCTTTCCCCTTGGCAGAGGGATCCATAGGAGAGGACAATGGCCTGAAAACCATGTTGAGCTTCCCTCACTCTCAGCAAAGGGAATCTCCCTGTGCCAGCAAGAGTTCACCCCTCTGCAGTGCTCACAACCCCATCTCTCCAGCACTGCTTTCCATGGCCATGCCCTGCTTTCTCCCAGAAAACTCTGTTTGAAGGAAATCTTTTAGTATTTGGGGTTTTTCCCCTCTCCTCTGTACAGTGAAAGCCAGTAGGGAATGAAAACACTTTGTATATGGAAACATCACACTAGGCTCCGAGGGAATCCTCTGGGATAAAAGGCAGGAGAGAAATGTAAATGTATTCTTGGGATGAGCCCTCTGGATTAACATGTGAATCTTCAATTCTTCAATTGCATTTCCCTGCAAAGCTCTGAGGCAGGAGGCTCTCCCATTACACTAATTCCCATGTAATCTCTCCAGGAGACCCTGCCCAAGGGTGGGAGATCCCACCTGGGCCAGGCTGCTCCCAGAGACCTTCTGGGGGTGGATGAGGGGGGGTTGTGATGGGGAGTGCATCAGTTCTATGTGCTGCCCTCCAAAACAAAATAAAAGGCCATTTTTTCTGTTTGTTCTCCAATGTAATACAAACTGAAATTTAAGCAAATAAACAAAGCTGGCTATTATATAATCTGCTGTTTTTTCTCAGCATCTGCCTTTCAGGATGCAAATCTCGGGAAGGCTTTGATTACAGAAACTGGGGGACTCGCAGCCTTGACAACAATTCCAGACATGAGCTGAATACAATGAGATCCTGGGTCCTGGGGGGCTCCTGGCCAGGCTCCCTGGGCTCTCCAGTCCTAGGGTTATTTCTGGGTACAAGACCTACTGGAAATGGCTGCTTGAGTGATGTTATACACAGATATTTTGATGAATGGAAGAGTTTAAGCCAAAGCTCCTGTACTGCCTCCACAGAAGATACTATCCTGTTTGAGCTTCCATCCTCATAGAATCATTTAGGTTGGAAAGGACCTCCAGGATCATCAAGTCAACCTTCATCCCAGCATCTCCCTGACCCCTAGACCATGCCCCAGAGTGCCACATTTATTCAGTTTTTTGACACCTCCAGGGATGGTGACTCCACCACCTCCCTGGGCAGCCTGGTCCAGTGCCTGACCACTCTTGCAGTATAGAACTTCTTCCTAACATCCAATCTAAACCTCCCCTGGTGCAACTTGAGCCCATCACCTCTTGTCCTGTCATTAGTTACTTGGGAGAAGAGACCAACAGCAGCCTCACCACAACCTCTTTTTAGGTAGTTGCAGAGAGCAATGAGGTCGCCTCTCAGCCTCCTCTTCTACAAGCTAAACAACCCCAGCTCCCTCAGGTGCTCCTCATAAGACATGTTCGCCAGACCTCTCACCAGCTTTGTCACCCTTCTCTGCACCCACTCAATGGGATCAACTCAGGGAACATATTCTATGAGTCTCTGAACACATGTATAAAAATTATCTTGTAGCCCTGGCCATAAAAAGCAAATATACATCTCTTACATCCTCTACCTGATCCAACCAGGGTGGAGTTAGCTTGGTGAGCTTTTGGAGAGCCCTTCTGAGGACAGAGCCCTGTTTTGTGGAGAGAGCCCCATCTTGTCCTATTTTGTGTTTTCTACTCTGCTCCAGAAGCTGGTACCAGCTTGCAAAGTAACTTTCCTTACTTTTTACCAGCACCCTTTTCCACTTTCCCCTGTAATTGTGTAATTAACATACTTCATCCATCACCTTTATATCCACCATTCATCACTGCTTAAGCTGGGCATGGCCTTGCCCACAAGCATCGCACACACCAGCACCTGCTGATCAAGGGGAGATGTTTGGTGACGTGAGCAGAAGCAAACCCACCTGACGTGGAGCAGCTGTGGGGCTGCTCCTCACACTTCATCATCCCTGGGCACAATCACAGCCTATCTCCTACACTACGTGAGCTCAGTTGTCCCCTGGAAATGTCTCTCTCTATTCCAGGGCTAAGTCCATTTCCTACACAACAAAACAAGTCGCTGCACAGGGCGCTATGAAATGACCTTAAACCTGCCCTGTTGTGGTATCAAGCCATGTATCTCGAGCTATGATTAACCTATTCCAGTGCCAAAGGAAAGGAAATAAACTACTTTTTATCCTGTGGTGCCCAATCAGGATAAATAAAATCCCTCCCAGGCTGCTCAGAAACCAGTTGATTCTGATACACAGTGTCCTTAAGGCAGCCACAGACATTTTTGTTTCATCTTCTTAGTCTGATTATTCCCATTCTGCTCCAAAACCAGATGCAAGACTGCCAGTACAGCTTCATCCAATGAACCTCACTGGTGAGCAGTCATTAATAATGACCCCCCTGCACCGTTTTCTGATCCTGAGCACCTTTCCTCAACACAAGAGTGTGTGTTGCCAACTGTCCATGTAAAGCACGTGTGTTCTGGAACAGGCTGCCCAGGGAGGTGGTTGAATCACCCGGATGGATGTAAAAGCCACCTAGATCTGGTGCTCAAAGGTATGGTGTAGAAGTGGCCTGGTCAAGATAGATAATGGTTGGACTCAGTGATCTGAAAGGTCCTCTCCAACCAATTCTGTGATTCTGTCCTGTGATTTCCTCCCAGGAGGAGCTGAAGCCCAACCAGAGCTCCCTCCAGCTCACTGTGATCCTGATCCACATCCTTTGACGACCCAGGGGCTGACTCTTTTGAAGCCTTCACTCTTCTGTTCTAAGGTGCCTTCATTTTGTTCACTTCTAGAGTCCTTTCCCACATTCTGTCACTTCAGCTGACACCTGCTTGAAGTTTTGCTGCTGCATATCTCCTTCCCTTGCCCACTTTGGTCCCAGCATCTCCTTCCCATCCATGCATCCGCAGCACAAAACACCCCAGCAGCTCCGTTGGGAAGACTGTCAAGGGCTCTTGATTTCAGCTCTGCTTCTGAGAGCCCACGAGCTGTCTTCCTATCAGGGAGAGACACATTTCTCCTGCTGAGCCCCTGTTATCCCTGTCTCAGTGAATCAGGGAGGAAAGCTACAGCTCTTTTATATTCATGCCCTAATTTATTTTGCAAGAGCTTTCCTGTGTAGCAAATGACGCATCTCCCTCACCCGTAAGACATCTTTGTTCTTCTCCCCCAGCCTTAGAAATATGTGGAGCCAAGCAGGGAAAGGAGGTTTGCTTTAGGGCCTACTGGCTGCCCAGGGAGGTGGTGGAGCCACCATCCCTGAAGGTGGTTAAGAAACGAGTAGATGTGGTGCTTTGGGACATGGTCTGGGGGTCAGGGAGATGCTGGGATGAAGGTTGGACCTGATGATCCTGGAGGTCTTTTCCAACCTAAATGATGGGGAGTATCCCTTGGAAGGAGAAGAAATGAGTGGTGAGAGGGAAAGGGGCAGCTTGTTCAGAGGAAGGAGAAATGGGACATGTCAACACCGTTCCCAGCATTGAGGTGGGTCCAGGAGCTGCTACATGCACAGAGGCATGTTAAAAATGTTAAATAATGTCAAATTAAAAGGAGACAAGAAGATGCCAAGGAGCTGCAGGAGGGAGGGGTGAGGAAGCCAGCCCAGGTGTACTAATAGGCTGCACCAAAGGGAGGGGAGAAACAGCCACCAAGGAATGGGAGGACTGGAGAGGAAAAGAAAGGAAAAAGAGGTGCATATTCACACGTGTTCTGTGACCACTGGGGATGAGGCTGACCTGGACCAGGGGCAGCAGAGGCGCAGAGGTGCAGAAGGTGAAGCACTGCTCCACGTGTGCTCCAGGAGAAGGTGGTAGAAGACCATCAAGATGTTCCTCAGAGCCATGCTGCGGCACACCAGGGATGAAATCAGTGTCAGGGTACGCAAGGAGTCCTCTCCCCTCCACTCAAGCTATGTGGAGAACTTGGCTGTGTCCTGGGCACGAAAGTGGAACACAAAAAAAAAAAAAGATTGATTAAAGGTCATAAATTCAGAATAAACACAGGTGCTTCATGGCAGGCTGGACTGTGGATGTATTTAACAATTCTAACATTAATATTACAAAACACAAATCTCACAAATCCCTGAGCTTGGTACCAACAGCCTACATGAGAAAACCCATAGAAGGGCAGAATCCTTTGATGGCCCATTTCCATCTCATCTGATCCAACATCCCAGGCCAAACGACAATCACTGGTCTCCCAGTCACCCACTCAGCTCATAAGGGGAGCTCCCCTTTCAGAGATGATGGTAGTGGAGGTGCCTCTGGTCATTCCAGCTACAAGAAGTGGAGGAAAATTCCTCCAGTACTCCTGGAGCTCTGAGACCATTATAAAGTGACCATGAGGGGAGACTTAATTAAAAGTGCGCACACTGTGAGCAGCTTTACAGTCTCTTTGCTTTGCTATTCTCTGCCTTCTTTGTTGTTCTGGCACCAGTCTGCTGTCATGCATCTTCATTTAAAATGGAAGTATTTGGAAAAAAATCTGCTTTTTTTCAATGTCTATTGAGTCCTCTGCATGTTTTCATGTGCTCTAAAAGTGAATAACCATCATAATGGAAAGGACTCCCCATGACAAAGCATGTGAGCAATAAAAGCTTCATGCTGCTTGAATAAATCACTCAGAGGCTGTGCTGTGACATGCATGGGTTTGATTGCTACAAAATGCCACTGTGCTGTGGTGCCTGAGAAGTGTGTGCGTGGAAGGCAGATCAGAGAGGAGCATCCAGCCCTGTGCTCACTCACAGAGAAAGAAGCTAGGGCAGGACTGGGAGCTGGCTGCCAACTCTGGACAAGGAGCACACTGAGATGGTGACAGGGTGTGAAGGATGCCCAGAAGATCCTGGGTGAGCTCACGCCTGCCTCATTCATGGACTTAAGAGCAAGACAGTGTGTCTGAACCACTTGCCTGAAGCTCAATTTAAAGGCCATGGAAGAAAACAAGCTCCTCTAGGCAGGAGTTTGTGTGAGCAGGCTGAGAATGGGATAAATCACCTTCAGCTCTTGTGTGCAGGAAACCAAGTGAGCTCTGTAGACAGAGCTACCTAACTTGAGTGCCCAAATAGGGGCAAAACCAATTCCTCCCAAATGAGCTCTGTAGACAGAGCTATCTAACTTGAGCACCCAAAACCATTCACCCATGTGAGCCCACGTGGACATGGCAAAGCCTCCAGGCTTCTGCTCACCCTCACAGGTTCCCATCGACCACCAGCCCCCCCAGCTCTTGGCCAAGGGGTCCAAGGAGGGGCTGTTTCCCATGTCAGACGTGCTTCTGTGCCTGGCTGGATGTGTCCCCATTCACACCACTCTGGTGTGAGCTCAGCTGGAGAGCAGGAACATCACTGCCACCTCTGAGGGGAGTTAACTACCTGCCAGTATTCAACATATTCCCCTGTGTCCACTGATAAGACTATTTAATTAAAGAATAGGGATCTCCAGCTCTTCCACATTTCTCCACCAGATACACTTGATACATATGGGAAATACAGAATACACGATTTTAGGAGCAAAACTGTGTAATGTTTCCTGTGGAAAAAAAAAAACCCAGCAAGCTGTGATTGTCTCCTTGACTTTAGAAGAAGGGAAAATACCACCAAAGGAGGCTGGAACCTGAATACTTGGGTTATAGCTGTGGATGTGTGTGTGCAGGAGCTTGTGTGTCTTGCTATATTGAATCAGACACAGGATGGCAACTAGTGCCATCTTCAGCCCAGCTGCAGACATTCAGCTGGCAGCGTGGAGCCCAGGGATGACACTGAGACCCAGCTTTCTCCATGTCTGACATATGGGGAGAGACAGCCCAATTGCTCAGCCTGTCCTGCTCCTCGGGGCTGCTCCCGGCACTCGCTGGGGGATTACCTACAATCTGGAGATTACAGAGCCATAGAATCACAGAGTCATAGAATGGTTTGGGTTGGAAGGGACCTCCAAAGGTCATCTAGTCCAACCCCCTACAATAAGCAGGGACATCTCAAACTAGGTCAGGTTGCTCAGAGCCCCATCAAGCCTGACCTTGAATGTCGCCAGGGATGGGGCCTCCACCACTTCCCTGGCAACCTGTTCCAGTGATCAACCACCCTCATAGTAAAGAACTTCTTCCTAATGTCCAACCTAAATCTACCCTTTTCTAGCTTAAAACCATTACCCCTCATCCTGTCAGTACAAGCCCTTGTGAATAGTTCTTTCCCTGCCTTCCTATAGGCCCCTTTCAGGTACTGGAAGGTCACTATAAGGTCCCCTGGAGCCTTCTCTTCTCCAGGCTGAACAGGTCCAGTTCTCTCCACCTGCCTTCATTAGGCAATAGCCCCCCAGTTTCCTTCCCTGCTAACACTAATCCCCACTGCAGCTAGCTTAAAACCCCACAGATGAAGGAAAAGAGCAATTAATGGAGATCCTTCTAAGGACAGAGGCTTACCCAGAGCTGGGCTGCGACCTGAGCCGGACTGTTCTCAGAACAAATCCAGTATTTAGAAGATGGAGCCTGTTCATATTCTGAGCAAGCACCAGAACATGAATGTGGGCACCAGAGTCTAGTGAGACTGACTGCAAGAAATGAGGGGGAAGCGAAGCTGCACCTGGGAAGACCCCAGCCAGGCTCAGAGCACAAGTGCTGGATTTGCAGACTGAAGACCTTGCTGATAATAGAAACAGGGAAAGAATGTGATAAGGAGAAGCTGAGAAGGGATAAAAATGAGACAGTAAAAGTAAAGCTTTTGTTATTTTGTCAAGGAACAAAAACTAGAGGAAGTGAGAGAACTCGGTGAGGAATAACAGCGAAGCCACCAGACAAGCTAATAAATATGTCTGAGGAACAATGGAGCCCCAGCCAGGAGGAAACAGCAGAACATTTTCAATTCCAAACAAAAAAGCAGAAGCAGGGGAATAAATAGTTACATTGGAGAGCAAAGCTCTGGTATCCACACGTCACGTTGGGAGAGGAGAAGTCTCCCTATTTAAAGACAATTGTTGGGCAGGTAATTTCACCTCTAAGGTAAAAGAGGTTTGGAGAAGCAAATCTAACTCCAGGTAATGAGACATGATTGCCCAGACAGTTAAGCTGCCCCAGGACACACAGAGGATGGCAGGAGAGGAACAGCTTGTCTGGGTGTCCTCCAGTGCCCTCCAGTATGGGGCTGGGACACAGGCAGAGGCTGTCACAGCACAGGATATGGTCACAGACAAACTCTCTCTGCAGGCATCTGAGGTCACAGCAGACAATGCAAAAAGCCTTACAAAAAAGGAAGACAAATGCATCTGGGTTTCTGTTGGAAGAGATTTTCTGAGTGAGTTCAGCAGATTCAGAGATTTTCAGAAGGCATCTGCCAACCATGCTTTGCTATTAGACTGACTAGTCCCTCACCCACTGGGCTGCAGAACCAGCTGAGATATAATTCCCCCAACACCAGCAGCTGGGAGAAATATGAATTATTTCAAGCACACTTCTGAGTCTGTGCATAAAGTAATTTTTCCACAACAAAGCCACCAAACAGGATGTGCTGTTGCCCAGGAGGTCTTTGAACCTTGAGCAGACAGGGGTTGGTGGCCAGTGCTCCCAGGTCAACACTGGGACAAGCAGAAGGGACCTGGAAGCATGAGAACTAAATGTAAGGCAGAATGCTGCAGATGGGTGCCCAGCTGATAAGTAGAAGGTAGGAATAGATCCAGATGCAGCCTATGAGAACACGTTGCTCCATGAGCACTGGTGGTGGAGGAACTGATGATTCTTCAGCTAGAGTCCTCATCACTCCTCTGGAAATAGTGTAGAGTGAGCAACAGCCAAAATGCAGTGAGAAAACGTCAGGGGGACTGAGGAGCTGATGGACTGGGAACAAGGAAAGGTGCTCTTCATCTCCAGGGCCTGGGCACCTCAGCCCTGTCTCAGCAGGATCTGCTGCCAAGCACAAAACTCAAAGTGGCCTAGAAGGAATGATCTTAAGCATGATCTAGGATTATATTTTCCCTTTTTTTCTCTTTCGTTCAATGTCTGGTCTTCATTTCACCTCAAGCGTCTATAAATTGGATGTCCAGGTCTGATTTTATCACCCTCGGGTTGTGAGGGATCCAACACAACAGGGAGAGACAGACATCTCTGCAAGGGAATTCATGCAAGCCACCTGGAGGAGACCATCATCTCTCTACTGCCTGCAAAAGAGGCAGGAGGGCAGAGTGAAGCAAGCCTGAGATGGTGCCTCCAAGGCCTGGCCTTCAAAAGAGACAGGATTTGTGTTTCTTGGCAGTGGTGAGCCCATCTGCTGACAAAGAGGGTTGCCCTTTGCCCACTGCACCCACCTGAACCAAACCTGGGGCTCACAGACCATGAAGCACAACCCTTGCAAACAGCACCGCTGCTGGGATGGCACCTCTCATCCAGATGAAGGCACAAACTGGGCACAAATTTGTGCTGCATCAGCCCAAAGGCCTTGCCTTGAAAAGCAGGACTTGCAGCCACATCCATAAGAACCTGGCCCTCGGGCCTGTGGTCAAGGAAAGAAAGATTTCAAAGTTATAGGTCTAAAAAAAGGAAGACATTAGAAGCTGCAAGACTTTTGAGCTATTAGGCTGCCAGGCCAGTCAGGGAGATAGCCCCTAAGATTTATTAACATTATCTGCTCTGCAACTCCTGATACAGCTTCAGAACTTGTGGGAAGTCTTATTTATCAACCACAGGGAAAGGACAAATGTAAGAACAGGCCATGACAGATAATAATTCAATGTGCTGGGTGAACTTACAGCGACTGGCATTTTTCATTTCACTTCTCTGTTTGCAAAGAACTTGGCACTGGTGTTGTTTTCATTTAATTTCTCTGTAAGAGATGTGGCCATTCATTCTGGCTGGAGATCTGATAAGCAAAGCTAAGGCAACACGAGGCACATGTTCCTGAGTGGAGCAGAGGCAGGGAAGCTGAAAAGAAAATAGGTTTTTATTAACAACTCAAATATTGACTGTATGTTGCAAAGAGGGAGGGAGGAAAAACCTCCTCCAGACATAACCTCCGAAGAATCCGAGGCTGTTGCTGGCAAGTCTTTATCTTCTGGTTTCTTGCCTTGTGTCACACTGGAAAAATGAGCCTTGCTTTGTGCAAATGTCAGTGGTGGGTGTGGGGAGATGCACAGGCACATACAATGTGGGCTCCCGTCTACAGGAGACATCATGCATGGATTGGCAAGGACTGGTCAGGTGTAGTTAGATGGGGACAGATCAGGGCAGCACCAGATCAGATATAAGAGCAGATGCAGAGCTGTGAGAGTGGTGTAGAATGGTTGTGTCAGAGGGATATAAGCATGGGGAGAAGATCAGTGTTCAGGAGTAAGGGGATGGCTGTCCCAGCAGGCCATGGAGCAAGTGCATGGATGTAGGCATCAAAGAGGGAAGGCTGGAGGAGTCCACAGGGACAATCCTAGGGCTGGCAGCAAGAGGGACTAACAGGCTCTCTTGTTTCCCCCTCCCATCTTTCAGCGAAAGAAAGACATAGGAAAGGAAATTCTTGGATGAGGCCCTGGTCTAGTGGGAAGTGTTCTTGCCGTGGTGGAGGGGTTGAAACTGGATGATCTTGGAAGGTCCCTTCCAACCTAAACCTTTCTGTGATTCTATGATTCCTGAGCCTCCCAGAAACAACCCTGAATGTCCTCATCAACTCTTCTTTCTTTTGAAAGTGGTAGAAAACTAGGGCAGAGAGCACACAGCCCATTGGGCATTGCCAGATTCAGTTCTGGGCTGATGTCTGACACAGCTTTCACCAGAAATACCCAAGCTTGGCTCTGGAGGGTCAGCAGCTAGTGATTGACAGCCCAGGGAATCAGGATGGGCTATTGTGATGTGGTGACTGATGGAAAGAGAAGTGCCCTGCAGACAGGAGCTGGCAGGGGCTGAGGGATGCAGCACAGGTACCTTGGGTGGAAGCAGTCACACCAGGATAAAAAATGGGCCATCTGGGTTATCTCATCCCCAGCAGATCTACTCATGTCTCTTGCAAAAAATTCAGAAGCTGCTCCTCTTCTGGGAGGCAGAAAATATGATCTACTGGTCAGAGCACTTCAGATATGGGCTGCTAAAAGCACTTTTCTGCCCCATGATTCTACTGGTGTGTGATGACAGTGATGGGAGCAGCCCCTCCAGAGAGCTCTGGGGGAGGGAGGGATTCCCCAGTGAGAAGGCTTTGCTGGGGTACAGAAGGTGAAGAAAAGGCCTGAAGCACATCCAGATGACATGTGCTGTTTTTTTCTTGTATGGGGAAAGTGTCTTCCTCACTTTTTCCTCTCAAAGACACCCCCTACAAAAAGAGTGAGGAGTTTATAAATAAAGGAAGATTTCATTGGCATGGAAACTGGAAAAGGTGTCTTCTTAAAGCAGAGACAAAATGAGTCAGAGTAAGAAAGTGCTGTAAATAGATTTGTCTCCTGTCACTGTGCCCTCTCAGGCTTGCCTGCTGCACCTTTTCCCAGGTGTCCACACCAGCTCCAGGCAGGTTGGTAGGACCCTAGGAAGATCTGCTGCTTCTGCCACCTTGGAGGGTGGTCACTGTGTGTGCAGCCCACTCCCCACTCCCCAGCTGTCCCTGGGTCACTCACTGTTGCTCACGTAGGGAGCTCAGGTGCTCTACATCCTTCTGTTCCTCTGAGCCTTCAGCAGGGCTGCTGGCTGCCAGGGCAGAAGAGGTTCCTCCATCCCAGGCCCTGCTTGATCCCTGCTTCCAAGCAATACATCTAGCAAGGAAGGGTGTTTGGTTCTTCCATGAAAGCCCTGCTCATCTTCTTGTCACCTGCCTTCACTGCCCTCCATGCAGCACTGCCTGGAGCTCCAGCTGACAGCCACCACCAAGTCCCCACACTGTCCACCTGCGTGTCAGACTCTTCTCTTACCTTCAGCCAGGTCTTCAGGTCGGGGGTCACGCTGCAAGCCCCTAAAAACTGCTCCCAGCCCTTGCTCCTGTCATCCAGGTCCTGCCAAAAGGCCATGAGCTGGAAAAGGAAAACCAAAAAGCAGTAAGATGACTACGAAACCAGTCCGAATTTCATACAATCACAGAATTGTCAGGGTTGGAGCGGACCTTAAAGATCATCTAGTTCCAACCCCCCTGCCATAAGCAGGAACACCTCCCACTAGATCAGGTTACTCAGAGCCCCACCCAGCCTGGCCTTCAAAATGTCCAGGGATGGGGCTTCCACCACCTCTCTGGGCAACCTGTGCCAGTGTCTCCCCACCCTCATGGGGAAGAACTTCTTCCTAACATCTCATCTGAATCTACCCACCTCTAGGTTTGAGCCATTCCCCCCAGTCCTACCACTACCTGACAGCCTAAAAAGTCCCTCCCCAGCTTTCTTGTAGCCACCTTAAGATACTGGAAGGCCACAAGAAGGTCCCCTCAGAGTCTTCTCTTCTCCAGACTGAACAACCCCAACTCTCTCAGTCTATCAAAATTATTGACATATTCATTTTTATCATAAATGTCTTTTCTCCACATACTATTTAAAATATTAGTTCAGCTGCTTGAAAACCAAGGGATTTTTAGTCTGCTCCCCTCTCACTCCCACAGAAAACAAGGCAGAAGAAAGGAAAAGCATATGGAAGAAAATGAAATATATTTCTGTTCTTGCTGTTGTTTGCAAAGCTGTTTCCTACTGGAAAAATGAGTAAAAAGAATGTTCTGCTAGAACTAGAGCAAAACCAGAAGGTTTTTTCAGCTGGGATCCTAGGGACAGGTATGGGTTAAGGCAGTTAACTCTTTGCCTAAAATCTTTTTTTTTAAATTCCTTGCAACATAACTGTTTTGTCTTATGTAAAAATATTGTTCATCCTTTTTTCAGGCTGACTACTTTGTTTCCTCATGGCTAAAAAAAAGAAAAATTACAGCTTTCCTTTGGGCATGTCAACAACTCTCCTGATTTCCAGCCAAAGCCAGTCATTTGCAAAGGTGTTACTGTGGTATTTAACAGACATCCTGCAGAATCCAGGAAGAAGCCTTTTTTGGTCAAGTTGAAGCCTGTTGATTAATAAAAATAAAATAAAATAAAATAGAATAGAATAAAATAAAAATAAATAAAATCAAAATCAAATCAAATTAAAAAATAAAATAAAATAAAATCATAAAATAAAATAAATCTCTCTGGAAATGGCAAAAAGCAGACAGGAAATGTTTCCTAGGAAGTTTCTGGCAGCTTGGGGTAGCAGAGGGATGCTGTGATTATTTGCCACCAACACATCTGAAGGCATCAGGGTTTTGTTAATTGGACACTTAGACAATAAATCCCTAGGACTGGATTTTTTCAGCTCTGCAATGAGGACACTTATGCCTGGTGTTGCCTGTCCTGACATCCCAGCTCCTGCTGGAGTGCAGAGTTTAATAATGTGTTGACTGTGGTAGTGATGCCAGTGCAAATTAATTCACGATGGGCTGCAGGAATATGGGCCTCCAAATGTGTTGCATGATTTATGTCCATGTAGAGCTCAGAGGGAATGCAAGGATAAAATGGGCTGGGTTGTGAGGGGACAAGTGAGGTAATGGCTCTTGGGCAACTCCTCCACTATGGTAACTTCAGTATCTCTTCAAAGTTTTGTCCTGCCAGGCCAAGGAAGCTGTGAGAAGAATCACAGAATAGTAGGGCTTAGAAGGGACCTCTGGAGATCATCTCATCCAACCCTCCTGCCAAAGCAGGTCCACCTCAAGCAGGTTACACAGGAATGTGTCCAGGTGGGTTCTGAAAGTCTCCAGAGGAGACTCCACAACCTCTCCGGGCAGCCTGGGCCAGGCTCCAATACCCTCACACCAAACAACTTTCTCCTCATGTTCAGGTGGAACTTCCCATGTCCACGTTTATGCCCATTGCCCCTTGTCCTATCACTGGACACCACTGATATCCTGAGCATGGAAGGAGGCTCCCTTCAGTGACCCACCTGCCATCTGACAGGCCTGGTTTCCACCATCCTGGAAACTCAGAAGGTCCTTAATTTATACCCTGGGCAACCACACTCCAATCCCCGTTAGCATTCAGCAATAGTTTCCAAACTGGCTTCTGAACATGGATTCTGCTGAATAAATAGACTGAAGGAGGTAAAGTAATCAATATCAACACCTTCAGAAGAGGAACCAGAACTGTCTGAACAAGAACATACAGGTTTCCCACACTTCTTAATGCCTGTGTCACCAGCTGTGAAGATGTCCAGCCTGCACAGCACCACGCCAAGTGTGAATGGAAAAACAGTCATAGAATGGTGCGATTTTTCCAAGGCTTGTGGAGCAATAGATGGATGGTTGGTGCAGGAAGAAGCTTCACTTGTTGGTGTGTGTGTGCTTATGGAGTGCAAACCTTCACAGCTTCACCACTGGAACAGAAATGACACCCAGGATGGGCTCGCTTCTATTTGTCAGGAGAAGGGAGCAGTGAAAACACAGTGACATGTTTGAAAGTCTCCAGGGAAGGAGACTCCACAACCTCTCTGGGCAGCCTAGGCCAGGCTCTGTCACCCTCACAGTAAAGAAGTTTCTCCTCATGTTGTGGTGGAATGTTTCTCCTCATGTCAAGCATGTTTTTACCCTGCTCCTGCTTTGGAAGCAATCTTCCCAGACACTTCCAATAAACAACAGAGATGAAGCTGGTCCTTCATTAATCAACCTTCAGATTTGCCTGGGGCTTGTTCTAATTGATTTAGAGCAGAGCTTCAATCCTCCAGAAGAAAAGAATAAAACACATTTACCAAGTTTAACTCTGGCGTGTCAATCCAATTTCCAGTGGTTTTATGGTTTTATTTCCTTGGACAATTTTCTGACACTCTCAGCTTGGTAGTGCAGGAGCTTCTCGCTAAAACAATGCTCCAGATGTGTGCAGGAATGCAGGCAGGTCTGTTTTTTACCCTCCTCACATCAGTATTTGCAAGAATAAAGCTTTTTATAAGCTACACCTCACCTGGTTCCTAGATCAGAGCACTCCTCAGACCACTGTAGGTCTTCCTCAAAGATCTGAATGAACCATTCTCGGACCCTGGTTTGTTTAGGAGTGCTGCAAGTTGATTTGTAATTTAGTTTTTGTGGGCTGTGAAGTCTCTTTAGATTGAAATTACTGACATATGAAATTCCCTGGCTACTGTGTGAGAAAGATGGTCACCTGAGTGCAGCTGAGGAGGAGGAAGGGCAGGGCAGTGGAGAATCTTGCTCACCCCCCTCCTTGCTCCTTCTCCACTATTTATGAGGATATTGACAGGGAATATCCTCAGCTATGAACCCACCCGTGCCCCCTCTCACCTGTGCTCCTCCCTTTTGCCAAAATCCCCAGGGATTCTCTGCTCCTCCCATTGCCTGGGCGGGAAGAAATGGGGACCAGTGAACTGCTGAGGCAGGTGGCATGAAAGTGAAGGATGAAGAGTAGCCTCTCCTCTCGTAGAGCTCCTCAGTGGTGCAGATGTTTGTACAAGTCACCCTGGCCCTAAGGAAGTTACACAAATGTTATTAAATAGGTGATGATTTAAGAGAAGCAGCAGTTTGGAGTTAAAGTGCATATATGGGATCAGACCTTTGAGACATCAATTCTGAAATGTGACTTTTGATAACATGACCCTTAAAGTTCTCCTTAAAGTTCACATCTCTCTTCTTTTTTCCTTTTTTTTTTTTTTTTCATGTTGCAGCCTCTGAACATAAAATTCAACCATTTGCTCCTTTGGGGTGCATAATCTTTTGTCCTAAATGTCATCCCACTCATGGAAGCAGCAGAATTTCTTCCTGTCCCTGGTTCTGCAAGAGGAGCAGCAATTCTCTCACTAAATCATGATATGTGACCATTTACAATGAGACATTCCTGATTTGCAGCCTGGATCTCATAACACTGGGTAAAATTGCAAGTGCCAAGTGAGAATGAAGGGTTATCAAGTGAAGACTAAGAGCATTTATAATCACTCTAATCCAAATTGGATTAATTATTTGCAGAAAGTGCTAAAAGTTCTTGTATTAGACTAAGGGCTAAATGGGTTGAAAGGGTTCGTGCTATTTCATGGAGCTGTGAATTAAGCAAAAAAGGGGATTTGTCAATGAGAAAAACTTTATCAGACAGCTGCTAATTGAAAACAAACCTACTAAGGAGCCCTCTGCACTCTGAAGGCATCTTTATGCACTTGTATATAAACCATCCTTTAATTGAGTCCCTTGGACATCCTGGCTGGCAGTACGTAAGTGACACCCTATGCAACCTGTCCTCTTGGAAATGGGTGAACATGGAAGGATCTGGTGGAGAAAGGGCACCAGGAATCTCATGCCTCTGTTCCATCAGTGGGATGAACACAATAAGATAGAGAAGCCCTTCTAGGAGGAGCTGGACATCTGCATTCACATGAGGTTTGTTGCAAGGTAAACCATAAACATGTTATGAAGGAGATACATGAGCAAATTGGGGCATTCACAGAGTCACAGAATCATTTAGGTTGGAAAAGACCTCTAGGATCGTCAAGTCCAACCTTCATCCCAACATCTCCTTGACTCCTAGACCACGTCCTGAAGCACCACGTGGTATGACACAGTAATCCAGTTGAGCTCTGAGTTTCCCCCATAGCAGGAAGACCTTTCTGCTGTGACATAAGGAGGAGCTGTTACTAGAGGGGACAGGTCACCCAACCTACACAGGCTTTGTTCAGGCTGCTCTGGAAGGGTAATGCTGGCAGGAGCACTACCATGAGGAAGGTGGTTCTTACAACATTACAAGGAGCTAGATTTGGCCCATCACCTGCACATTACACCCTGTCCTGCCTCAAAACCCAAGCCCTCTGCCCTTGCTCTCCAGTTCTCACTCCACCAGTGTCGGCTCTTTCCCCTGGTGCACTTCTAGTAGAGTTCACCACTGGTCTTCATAGAATGCCAGGTTGGAAGGGACCTCAAAGATCATCTAGTCCAACCTTTCAAGAAAGAAAAATACAGTTTAAATGAGCTGGCTCAGCACCCAGTCAAGCTAAGTCTTAAAACTGGTCTTCCAGTTCCCTGATGCTTCCCACTGAAGTGGTGCAAGTTATAGCTGCCAAGTCTTCCTAGGGTGTCTTCTCTTCACCCCTTTTTCCTTTCCCCAACTTTACTGGTTTCCCTGGATTTTCTCCTCACTCCAGTTCCTTCCCATAAACTCTGTTCTCAACTCCCTCTAATTTAGTTTCTGTTTCCTGCAGCTCTAACTTTATCTATGCTGCATTTTTCTCTCCCAGTGAGTCAGAACATTCTCTAAATCTTCCAGGACCAGAGAAGCTCAGTCATCCCAAAGCACATGCCAGCTCACTCCTCCCCCCTCCCTGGTCCTGCAGGGACATTCCCTTGCTTCCCCAATTGGCTGACCAGTACCAACCTCCTCCAGCTCCTTCCTCTCCAGCAGCCACTGGTATAAATATCAATAACGATGAATTATGAATCAGCTTAGTGCTATTTAATAATTTACTCATTACTTTAAGTTCCTCCAACAGTTTGTTAGAGGCTAAAGAATTGAGCTTCAGCCTTTTTGAACATTCTGTGCTGTAATAATTAAAACAAAATATAAAAATAAATAAGGGAAGAGTTAGGAAGATAACACAAAATTGCTCTGTGGAGGAATAACTACTAAATGTCTGCATTTAAGAAGGGTGATTTAAAGTTTTATCTGGGAGAAATAATAGAATGTAACAGATTCCACAGACAATAATCAAGGCCCTTATCTCCAAGTGCCAATCTTCCCTCATTTGCTATTCTGGGGAAGATGACTTTGTTATCAATAATGAAATAAATTGGTTCCTTCATTTAGAATCTTGTTAATCCCACGCAGGCTCTTCTGTGTCCATTTGTTCAGTGGTCTTAACCAAAGATTAATTCCATGGCTAAAAGAGAAATAATTTCCTCAAACATCAATTAGCTCAAACATTGTCTTCGGGGGCAACAGACACCAGACTGTTCTTCCCTTGATAACACACTCTTCAGAGCACCTAGAGGAAAGGAGAACCAGACTGAGCCCATGAGACCCAGGGTCAAATGCAGGATTCTTGGTGGAAAGTTCTCTCCATGGGAGCAGATCCTCCATAGCCCCTTTCCAGGCAAAGAACAACTAAAGCCTGAAGCAGGAGTTTCTCTTTTGCATCATTTAACACATCCCACATAATCACAGCAGAAAAATCATTACCCAAGTTAATCCTTTATTTGAAAACCATGCAGCACCTCACCTAGCAGACCTCCTGGCTCCATATGAATTCATTCCAATTGGGGAACATCATTGCCTTGTCCTACACTCAACTGCCACCTATTGCATTTTATCACAGTGACAGCCAATTCTGAACCTCCTCTAGGTGACCTAGAGCTGGTGTTTGGCACTCAGGATGTCCCATCCACGGGTCTTTTCTCTTAATTCCAACATGTTCAGTGGTGGCCAGGAGGTAGGTGGCTACGAGGACCATGTCAGGCCTGTGTTCCCAACAGGGAAGAACCCTCGAGTGGCTTTTTCAACTTAGAGATCATAGAATCATAGACTGTTTGAGGCTGGAAGGGACCTCTAGAGGTCATCTGGTCCAACCTCCCTACACAAGCAGGGACATCTCTACCTAGGGCAGGCTGCTCGGAGCCCCATCCAGCCTGGCCTTGAATGACTCCAGGGATGGGGCCTCCACCACCGCTCTGGGCAGCCCATTCCACTGATCTATCACCCTCATATTAAAGAGATACATGCACACAGTAGTAATGGTTGAACTTGATGATCTTAAAGGTCCTTTCCAACCATAGCAATGCTGTGATCCTATAATTTATCAGATTACCTTTCTGTAACTTTATTCTCAATCAAGTGTATAAATACCACTGTTGTCTTAACTATCTGAGTGTCAGAGCACTAAAGGCTGCCCAGAAAGGCCAGGGAAAGTTTTACTGTTCATCATCATCAAAGAGAGCTCTCCACCAGCATTACACCTGTAGAATCAAACACCCACGTGTATGAGAGACTAAGGACAAGTAAGACATCCACATCAATGTGTCACATCCCTCCACAGGGACCTGAGGCATGAGATTAGAGCTTGTGTCTTCCACAGTAACCACCACGTCACAAAATCTCCTCTGCAAACCGGTCTCGTGGACCCAGCTGGATTTCAGCCACAATCTGACACCTCCTCTCATTACTCCTTGCTCCCAGGGTAGCTCAGAGGTAGATGTGAAGAGATGAGTGGGAGGGAAGCTATAAAAATAAGCAGCCTTTTCAGAGCCTTGGAAATGTCCCCTTTGATTTAGCTGATGGAGCAACTTGGCTCACGAGATGAGCAGATCCTCCCCTCCCTACATCTTTTCAATAATACTCATTAGGTTACAAGTTGTTCACCCTAATTATAAGCTCAAGCTCAGCATGCTCATTAAGCACTGCTCAGGAACACCACACAGCACCAAGCAGCTGAAATAGGTGAAGAAGAAGAAGAGTGGAAGAAATGGTGCTGATAGGAGAGAGGGAGTAGATCAAGGGCTGGAGTATTCCCGAACTGAAGAGACAACTGGGGGAGACTCCTAGAAGTTTGTTTTTTATCAGCCAAGTGAGCCACAAAAGTGAAGATGAACTACTTTTCATTTTGCAAGATCAAACTCACAAGATTTGTTTAGAAGTGTAAACTTAACTGAGAAAGAGAAAGCTGGTTATCAGATGGCAAGGTGCTGAAAAAGAACTAAGTCTAGATATGCTAGAGTGAAAAAAAAATAAATTCTTGAAAGTGCTGAAAGGCAGCTGCATATAATGACTCCACATCATCTTGTTAGACCCAGGTGTGCACATTAATGTCATATCCAAGTTACAGCCCTAGGTTTAAGAGAAGAAACTTGTCTATTAAACACAGGCTCATAACATCCAGATCATACATCATTCCTAACACAGGTGTCTGTGAGCTACATGGAGAAGGTAGTATTTGGGGTTTTTCTCCCCTTCCCTTGTTGGAAAACAATGTGAGCACTAGGTCTTGATATAGGAGGAGAAGATTCCCTAGAAATGAAGAGAAAACAGAAGCAAATGAGTGTAGAAATAAGAAATGAAAATCCCACAACCAACACAACAAACCCCACATCTGCCTGAAGGACAAAAAACATACACAGCTAGAATTAGTCCCTTTTTTAAAGAAAGAAAGAAAAAATCCCCTCACCCACACGCATAACCAACTCCAAACCCTAGTGTTGGGCGTATAGGTACAGTAAAAGAAATAATCTCAATTAAAGGTTGCTGTAGGCTGCTTATACCTGACAAAACACTGCAGTACAAATGCTAACCCACTAAGGCACGTATGCAAAACCAATATTCACAACAGGAGCACAAATGAGGCATAGCAAGATTCAATACTTTATATAAGATTGTCATTTAAACAAATCTGAATCCAAGAATGAAACAGAATCATAGCATCATAGAATGTATTGGGTTGGAAGGGGCCTCTAAAGGTCATCTAGTCCAACCCCCCTACAAGAAGCGGGAACATCTCGAACTAGGTCAGTTGCTCAGAGCCCCAGCAAGCCTGACCTTGAATGTCGCCAGGGATGGGGCCTCCATCACCTCTCTGGACAACGTGTTCCAGTGATCCACCACTCTCATATTAAAGAACTTCTTTCTAATCTCTAATCTAAATCTACCTTTTTCTAGCTTAAAACCATTACCCCTGTAGAACAGGGTGCCAAAAGCAAGGTCAGGTCAGATATAGCAAAGTCAAAGAGTAACATTCTGTATTTCTATGGCAAAGCCAAATTATGCTGCAGCACCCTTGAAATACGAGTGGTCTCCAGATGACATGGTATAGAACCACAGAACCACAGAATCATAGAATGGTTTGGTTTGGAAGGGACCTTCCAAGGTCATTTAGTTCAACCCCTCTGTATGAAACAAGAGCTTCAGAGAATCATAGAGTGGTTTGGGTTGGAAGGGACCTCAAAGATCATCCAGTTCCACCCCCTCTGCCATGGCAGGGACACCTCCCACTAGACCAGGTTGCTCAAGGCCCCATCCAACCTGGCCTTAAACACCTCCAGGGATGGAGCATCCACAGGCCCCCTGGGCAATGGTGAGCTCAGATGAAGACCTCTATGCTGTAGACATCTGAAGTGAAGTGATTCCTACCCAGTGTCTGCCCACAGTTTGCAGAAGCTGATCTGAGCAATAGCATTGAGGAAGATGTTGTCTGTGTGCCTGATGCTGAAGGTGGCTGGCATGGCCAAGGGCAGAGCCCAGCATGGGTCACTCAGGGGACTGCTCATGGCTAGGGCTGGGTAGAGAAACAGGGTGGTTGGCAATAGGAGACTTGCCCATGGGGAAAGCACCAGAGACCACCTCTGCACCCAGACACAAATCACAGAATGTTAGGGATAGGAAGGGACCTCCAAAGATCATCTAGTCCAATCCCCCCACCGGAGCAGGATCACCTAGACCAAGTCACACAGGAACATGTCCAGGTGGGCTTTAAAGATCTCTAGAGAAGGAGACTCCACAACCTCCCTGGGCAGCCTGTGCCAGGCTCTGTCGCCCTCACTGGGAAGAAGTTTATTCTCATATTTAGGTGGAACCTCCTATGCTCTAGCTTACACCCATTGCCCCTTGTCCTATCATTGGATGTCACTGAGAAAAGCCTGGCTCTGTCCTCCTGACACTCTCCCTTTATATATTTATAAACATTAATGAGGTCATCCCTGTCTCCTTTTTTCCAAGCTAAAGAGACCCAGCTCCCTCAGCCTTTCCTCACAAGGGAGATGTTCCCCATCTTAGTGGCTCTGTGCTGGACTCTCTCCAGCAGTTCTGTGTCCTTCTTGAACTGAGGGGCCCGGAACTGGACACAATATTCTAGATGTGGTCTCAAACTGGGCCAGTGTCTCACCACCCTCAGGGTAAAGAATTTCCTCCTAATTTCCAACCTAAAGCCATTACCCCTCATCCTATCACTACAGGCCTTTGTTTAATGGAAGACTTGCTGATTGTCACAGCAGTGACTGGATTCCTGGAGAAAACCAGAATCCCACAGGTGGGGTTCTCCTGCAGTAACTTAGACATGTAAAGGTCAGTTGTCCAAGACTAGACCTATATATATAGGACCTATAATCAACAGAGATTAGGGTGTATGTGGATGTCAAGTTTCCACTGGTTTTACAGGGCTGCTGCAAGACTGGCTCAGGCTCAGATTTTTAGGTCAGAGCTCAGAGCTAAATAATTGGCATCTAAAGCCTAAGATTAAATCATAGAATCATTTAGGCTGGAAAAGACCCCTAGGATCATCAAGTCCAACCTTCATCCAACATCTCCCTGACCCCTAGACCATGTCTCCTTTTTCAATGCAAAACTTCTAGAGGGAATCAAGGCTGGAAGAGCTGAGCAATCAAGTAATGTATCCTTTCCCTCCTTAAAACTGCCTCAGTAGCAGAGAACAGGAAAGCAGTAAATAGGATCCAACTTTTAAAAATGCTCCTTGGAAGGTCAGAGAAGGAAGCACCAGTGGATCTGGCTGAAACTGAAGAGTGGGATAAATGGACATACAGGGAATTACAATATGTGGGAGAAACAGCAAATAAAAAAAGTACACCTTGCAGATTTATTAGGATTTTCTGGAAAAATACAAATGTGGGAGTGACAACGACCTACAAACACTCCCCTTGGATTTCCACAGTCCTTCCAGGAGGGCTCCTCACCAGAGACAGCTGAAGAAATGCAGCCACCCTGAGATGAAATGGCTGGACCTGACATAAATAGGTAGGCTGCTTAAAAGACAGGAAAATAAGATATTGGTGGTGGGAGGTCGGCAGTGGCTCAGGATACTTGTAAATGATCTGAAACAAGCACGAAGATTGGGATGATGGTGCTGACGACACAGAGCAATTCAAGACTGAAAAGAGGGTTGGCTGCAAAACATCTCAGATAAATCTGCCAGCACCAGCTCGATGAGAAAATGACAGTTGAAATTTGGCAAAGGTAAACATAGAATTATGCAACATAAGGAAAAGAGCTCTACATTTACATCCATAATGATAGGTTCCGAGCTAGCTATTACTGCTCAGGAAAGAGTTCTTCAAGTCAGTGGATCAAAAGAGATTTATGGTTTGCTAACAGATGGTCCTGGGGAAATATCAACTCAATCAGAAAGGAAGGATGCTGGGATAAGCTAAGAAAGGAAAAGAGGGCGAAACTGCAAAGAGAGTCATGCCATGGGAACCAGCCCTGGTGTATCTGCATCCTCAACACTGACTCATCCTCTCAGAAAGGCTACTGGAGTGTTGGGAAAGGTTCAGAGGAGGTAACAGGTATGATCAGAAGTCTGGAATAAGTAGCACAGTAGCTAATTTCATTTAGAAATAAAATGAGGGGGAAATGATGCAAATTTGGGAGTGGACTGAAGAGGATAAATAGGTATATCTTCACTTCAGTATGGGTAGGAGCCCCAAAACCATCAGAAGATAAGCTATGGACTCTCCATGCTGCAGAGGTTGAAATTCATGTGAATCTTCAAAAAAACCACCAAAGTAATGTATGAGAAAGCTATCAGAAGCTATTAGATATAAGGATGCCATCCTCTCCCATAAGGTCCCTGTGCTGCAAATCCCTGCAAGGACACATTGGAGAAGAATCCTTATTCTTCCTTATTCTTCCTCCCTTTTTATCCTCTTCTGCATCTGCAGTGGCTGCTGCTCTGAGCAGAAGGACCCCGTGGTCAAGCCTTGTCTCCAGGAAAACCATCCAAACACAAAGTAAATGCCTGAGATTGGTGCAGGTGGTGAGAGAAAATAATTGTAAATCGTCTCGTTTCCCAGAAACTGAATCCATCACCAGCAAGATTCACCAGCCCTTTCAGGAAGGCTTGTTATATTAAACCATTTTGTACATATTTGATCTCATCCACTACTTTTAAGGGGCTACTAGACTGACTTAAGAGTTATTTATTCTAGAGATAAAAATGAGAGGAGAGCTGCTTTTTAACACCAGAATATCATTTACAGTCTGGATGTGCATAACCAAGAAAAATCATGACGTAGTGACATAAAGTTGTAGTTTGAGCCTAGAGGTCATTGAAAGATGCTGATATAGAAATATCTCCTGTGTGTAAGCCTGTGCAGAAGATGGAGTATTCCTCTCAGCAACTATATCTCCAATTACTCTCTGAGATAGAAACATACCTTCAGAATAAACTTCAGATGCTGGGGAGATGTTGCCTTTGTATTGCGCTGGAGGGTCACATTCTGTATGTTTCCATCAGACTCCAAAATCCTTTCAGAATTAGCATCTTCCACAGTCCCACTTCTTCCATGCCCTGCTCTGATCTGCTCATGGTGATGGGCACTTGTGGTTTCTAGATGGATAGTCAGGAAAGCATAGTATCATAGAATGTTTGAGGCTAGAAGGGACCTCCAGAGGTCATCTGGTCCAACCTCCCTACACAAGTAGGGACATCTCTACCTAGGGCAGGCTGCTCAGAGCCTCAGCAAGCCCGACCTTGACTGACTCCAGGGATGGGGCCTCCACCACCTCTCTGGGCAGCCCATTCCACTCATCTATCACCCTCATGTTAAAGAACTTTTTTCTAATATCCAGCCTAAATCTATCCTTTCCCAGCTTAAAACCATTACTCCTTGTCCTAAACGTCAGTTCTTTGTTTGGCCAGGTCATTAACCAACATCCAAACCCACATAACAGCCTCTGCACTTACAAGTATTGTTCAAGGAACAATTTTATGAAATATTCACAGATTATTGAGCTGTTTTCCCTTTGTTACATTTATTAAACATGGAGGCTGCACCTTCTGCTTTCATGTCAACTCCAAACATTTCCCACACAACCCCTTCTCCTTTACCCCAGACTCACACCAGGTCAGGGGTTTGGTTTGCTCTTAAATCCTATATAATCATTAAAATATCAGGGGATATCCATATCCCACTGAAGAAGAGCTGCAGCCAGAGATCAAACTCACTTTTTCCTGGAGTGAACACATTTTTTGTAGGGGAAGCTGGCTGGTTTGATTCTGGCAGATCCCCTCTCAGGATGTTCCCTTGCTTTGCTTTGCACAGATTTCTTTCCCCAGGGAGTGTGGAGGCCACTGGGGTGTGTCACATCCAACCTCAGAGGCTCTCGCTGTGTTTTCCTCCTGCTTTTATGCCACCAGTTTACCCCCATGAAAACAAGAGGCAGAGCTGATCTTCAAAGCGTGTCTGTGAGCTGCTGGGAGAGAGACAGGCTGTAATTTGCTGAACAATGCAGTTTGAACCTTCTTCTGAGCCCTTCACTACTTTTTTACTACTATCAGAAAATTGATCCAGGGTATCACGGAAAAAAACAGGAACACAAAGTTAGTGTGATGCTCTTCAGAGCATGCTCCTTTTTATCACAGATCTGGGTGTAAATGGGGTGTTTAGGCTACAGGATCTAAAATTAGGGAATGACAGAATCACAGAATTATTTAGATTGGAAAAGACCTTTAAGCTCATCAAGTCCAACCATTCCCCCAGCACTGCCAGGGCACCACTGAACCACGTCCCTCAGCATCACATCTCCACGGCTTGGAAACCCCTTCAGGGATGGGGACTCCACCACAGCCTGGCACAGCCTTTCACAACCTTTTCAGGGAAGAAATTGTTCCTCATGTCCAACCTAAACCTCTCCTAGCCCTATTTGAGGCCATTTCTTCTTGTCCTGTGGGAGAAGAGACCAACTCCAGGCTCACTCCAACCTCCTTTCAGGGAGTTGTAGGGAGGAGCAGAGGAACACTCATCCTGGGGAGTTGAATTCCACTCTGATATATGATGCTTCTCCATATCTACTCATCAGATTTCATTGCTTTGCCTGTGGTTTCTCCAGTGGCCACATCTTCTGCATGCTGTCAGACTGCCAAGTGAGCTTGTCTTATGTTAAAATAAAGGATGTTGTCGCCATAAAAGGCTTGTGTGAGGCTCCTCATTGTTGTGAGGAGCTCAAAACTCTCAGAGCAAATAGTGAAGCATGATGCTGGAAGGATCCACCTGCTCCTACCCTCTCCTCAGCAAGCCACACAGAGAGAAGGAAGAGTCTCTGAGAAGGCAGGACTACAGATCATTTATCATGATGCCTCTGCCATTTGAGACAAGATTTTGTTGTCTTCAATTTAAGTAGGTGTTAATGAATAGCTTTGCTGCTTGAGTGACTCGAAGTGACCACCAAAAACTGGTTGACTCTGAATGTCTCCAGGGATGGGGCCTCCACCACCTCTCTGGGCAACCTGTTCCAGTGATCAACCACCCTCATAGTAAAGAACTTCTTCCTAATGTCCAACCTAAATCTACCCTTTTCTAGCTTAAAACCATTACCCCTCATCCTGGCGCTACAAACCCTTGAGAACAGATCTTCTCCTGCCTTCCTATAGGCCCCTTTCAGGTATTGGAAGGTCACTCTAAGGTCCCCCAGAGCCTTCTCTTCTCCAGATCTGGAACCCAGGCAGCACTCTGGGAAGCAGGAGGCCATTTCAAGCAGAGGTAGGACAAATCTATTGATACATCAGTACTACCTGCAAAGAAAAAAGACTGAGGGTTTTCCTGAAGTCATTACCACAGACGGTTGAAAAGAAACAGTTCCCCAGTAGTTAGAAAAGCTGTCACTGTTCAGAAGGTGACAGGCTTCATATGTTCTGCTTACCTGCAGACCACAAAGCACTTGGCAAAGAAAGAACAGGGAAGAGGAAGGCAATTTCCCAAGATCTCCAAACATTCCAGCCTTGCAGTGAAAACAGATGCATTTGGTCACTTCCAGCCCAGTGCTCTTTGTGTAGCTCACACTGCACCCAGTTTATATATGAAAAATACATTAATAGCTTTTAGTTAAAATAGACTAATAAAAACTATTGGCATTTGGGTCTTACCAGCATCCTTGCAACCTCCTCAGGAGAATTCTGCAGTCTGCCTTGCACACACTTGAATCATGGGGTGGTTGAGAGGATCTCAAAACAGCTGCTTTCTTGATATTTTAGATTCTTCTCAATGATTTAGGATCTCACCATGGAGAATTACACCACATACTAATACTATGCTTAATCCTTTAAAAGACTGGAAACTCCAAGGAAGTTTCCAAGGGAATGGAAACTCCAAGGAAGTAAACTCAAGAAATTTAGCAAACAGGATTTAATGGGAAAAAAGTACAAGCAAAAAGGAATGAAGGAGACCATGTATTTACAAAAAAAGTAGCAAAACCCAGCCCTAATGCAGGAGAAATTAAAAAAATAATTGTAATAGAAACTTGTGGCTGCATTGGGTAGTTTTCAGTGACTTGGAAAGAAAAAAGGGAATATATCACGAGTGGAAACAAGATGCATTAGCAGGAGGTCAGTATACAGGAGAAGAGAATGAATTATAATTAGTAAGGGACAAAAAAGTAGCAAGAAAATAAATATTTAAGAATGAGGAAAATGAAATAAATCCTTGGCTAATTCCACACAGGGTAAATAATAGATGATATGGAGAAAGTTTAAGTATTCAGCGCATCCCTCACGTAAAAATAAAATGTCATTTTCTAACCAATTATTAATGTAATTAATTTCAAGAGAGGGGGAAAGAAAACAGAAATTCATCGCAGGGTGCTGAAGGGAGCAGCCTCGGCAGTCACAGAGTCATTTATCCACCAGAGCATGAGGAGAGTGACATCCTAGAAGAGTAGGAAGGACTAAGGACAACACCTGCCATTAAAAAGGAGTAATTGAGGAACCTGGGGAAATCCAGAGAGGTCACTCTGACCTCAGTACCTGGAGAAACACTGAAGCAAGCAGTTAAGCAGCAGTTTACAAGCCCCTGGGGGATAATAAGGTAATAAGATAAGAGCCCACATGGATTTGACACAAACAATTCATGTCGAAACAAGCCAATTTCCTCTCCTTGACAGGAGAACTGCTCCAGTGGGCAGGGGCAGGGGGAGATGTGATCCATCTTGGCTCTGTGAAGGCTTCTGACGCTATCCCTCATGGCAGCCGTGGGACTGTGCTTGGGAAATATGGTCTGCAAGAAATTGCTATGGTGGATGAACAGCCCTGGAGACATTACCTGGGCTGGAGGAGGTTCATAGGCTCTTCCAAAGAGGGCTCTGGCTTGTGTTGTGTGCTTGGCACTGTTTGCTTTTACAGTAGCATACAATAAAATTTGCACAACATATTCTGGCAGCTCGAGCAGTGTCTTGACAGGTGAGGGGGACCCTGATGCCTGCTCACTGGAAACAAGAGTTGATTTGTGCTCATGCCCTCCCCAAACCTACCAATTATCAACCCAAACCTTGTGCTGACCTCCTACCAATTGTCAAGACCCACCTCCTCAGCCTGCAGCTCTCTGACCCCTTCCTCAGGCCCATCTCTTTGGAGTGTCTTCTGCAGTACTCCAGGCTGCTCTTCCAGCAGTAGTGGTGTCACTGGTCTGATAGGCTTCTCACCCAGCAAACATACCCAATGGCAGGGGATGGGTCAGAGGAATATTTACCAGATTTGGAAACAGAAGAGATGACTAGTGAAATAAAACACAAAACACAATTGGATTTGTATCGAGCTACAAGGGAAATGTCTATTTTTTCCTCATGCAGCTCCCTCACAGTGAAGGGGGGAGCTAAACACTGGAGGAGCTGTTTTGTGGCAATAGTCTCCAACTGGCCTATCCCCATAGAATAGAATCATAGAATCATAGAATCACTTAGGTTGGAAAGGACCTCTAGGAGCATGCCCAACCTTTGTCCAACATCTCCCTGACCCCTAGACCACGTCTCTAAGTGTCACGACTACTTGTTATTTGAACCCCTCCAGGGATGGTGACTCCACCACCTCCCAGGGCAGCCTGGGCCAGTCCCTGACCACTCTTGCAGGAAAGAACTTCTGCCTAATATCTCATCTAAACCCCCCCTGGTGCAACTTGAGGCCATCCCCTCTTGTCCTGTCATTAGTTACTTGGGAGAAGAGACTAACACCAGCCTCACCACAACCTCCTTTTAGGGAGCTGTAGAGAGCAATGAGGTCTTCTCTCCATGATAACTCCTTCTCCTCCTTAGATACTCCATCAAATTTTCTTCCTCTACTCTTAAATAAATGTATTTCCTAGAAAAATAAGCCTGGGAGGGATGTGGAGGAGTTGTGTGTACACATTCTTTCCCAAAGCAGGAAAAGCCACGCCTGACATGTTCTCCTTTCAGTACATGGTCTAGGGGTCAGGGAGATGTTGGACAAAGGTTGGACTTGATGATCCTGGAGGTCTTTTCCAACCTAAATGATTCTATGTTCCTTCCAGACCACCAGTGATGGAGTTACCTCAGCCCTTGTGATCTACATCTTCTGGGGTCATCTCTGTCACATCAAGGTACCACCTCTACCCGTGTTCTTGGCAGGAAGCCCCTACATTTCAGTATGAAGTGTTCCCTGGCTGCTTTGGCAGATGATTGGTAACCTTAATGCCTTGTGAGTTTTGTAAACATGCCAAACATTTAACAGTATAAAAATATGAATTGCACAACTCTTTTCAGTGCCGTGACCTCTGGTGTGTTCTCAGCTTTCCTTTGAGTTCACTCACATCCTCTCTCAATAGGAAGGGAGCTAACAGACAGGAACTGGCACATGGGGGGTTCTGGGACACAAACACTGGGATGATTTCAGAGTACTCTGGAGGATGGGATCAGGAATGAGCATGATCCTGATGGCCTGAAGGCAAAATCCAAAAGAAATGCAATCAAAGTCAAGAGACAAATGCAAACAGCTCTGTCTGGGATCCAGGCAGGTGAGGTTACCCTCGCCAGCAAAGTTGCTTTGAGAACCTTCCCTTCCCCTCCAATCTGCTCATTCCTGCCTCTGTAGAAGTTTGTTGCCCTTTTAGGTGTGATGATCAACTGTTTGTGGGGCTGCATTGGCAAACAGCTCCCTGAGACAACTCAGAATAAAAATACCTCATCCTTATTTATAAAGTGTTACATCTAACCCGCTTCCCTTCCTTGCTCTGCTTCCCAGCCCAGCCCCACCAGCAGCCTCACCAGGGTGTCTGTGGGGGAAGCAATCTGCAGGAGGGAGAAACAAATGAGCTGCCAGGAACACGGCAGCAGAAACTCCATTGCTGAAGCCAAGTTTCATGCACACACATTTGGATGGAGGAGAAATGAGATGTACCGATACAATATGGGGAGTAGCTCGTAAGCAGGAACATGGCACAACCTAAGCTCCAAGTTATTCTGCCACAAACATGGTACAAGCTGGTGGGGCCATCAATGATGTGGCCAAAAACAAGCAGATGAAGAGCAGCCAGCATCCTAAACCTGGCTGTATGTGTATTGAGAACATGGATTTAGGAGCAATATGTATTTAGGAGCAATATGTATTTAGGAGGAATATGTATTTAGGAGGAATAGGTATTCAGGAGGAATAGGTATTTAGGAGGAAGAAATTATTCCTGCTTGCAAATAAAGCTCACCTAACCTTCCCCTGCTGGAATGCATGAGCAGGAGGCACTAAGAGATAGGAGGTCATCAGCTTAAATGCTGTGGCTTTGCCTGTCAATGGACTTCATGAATCACGTTTGGAGGGAAACCAGAAGAGGTTCCATGTGGAGAAATTGGTAAAACAGAGGAACAGGTAAATTTTGTCTTCTAGAAAAGAGAGGACGTGAGGGAAGACATACTAGTTTCTCCCAACAGTAAAACAGTTGCATAGAATTATAGAATCATTTAGGTTGGAAAAAAATTCCAGGATCATCAAGTCCAACCTTCATCCCAACATCTCCCTGACCCCTAGACCATGTCCTGAAGTGCCACATCCCCTTGTTTTTTGAACCCCTCCAGGGATGGTGATTCCATCACCTCCCTGGGCAGCCTGACCACAGCAATAGAATCATCTAGGTTGGAGAAGACTCTAGGATCAAGTCCAACCTTCATCCAACATCTCCCTGACCCCTAGACCATGTCCTGAAGTGCCACATCCCCTTGTTTTTTGAACCCCTCCAGGGATGGTGACTCTGACTCCACCACATAGCGACTTGCTCTCCATCTTTTAGTGTTAAAGAGAAAAAAAATGAGCAGCTGATTTTGCATAAAAAAGGTTCCAGCAATATAATGAGAAAAAAACGCCAGTGCCCATTGAGAGAGAAATACAGGACAGGCAAGGGACAATTACACTTGCACAAGAGCCAGAGAGAACCATATTAAAATCTCTATTAAGGGCTGATCCCTGGCTGTGCTTCAGTTCAAGTGGTAGATTAAACGATCTCCTGAGGCTCCTTTAAGTCTTGTATCCTATGATCTCTGCAATTTTTTTTAGTGTCGTAGGAAGTTGTGGCCTGAAAAAAACACCAACCCAAAACAACAGAAAATAACACTTTAACAATGACAATGTATCTACGAGCACATCGACCTTATCCTGAACTCTGCTTGAAAGGGAACTTAGAAAAGATAGGGGAGGAAGAGAGGAGGCTGTAGGAACAGCTAAAATAATGACTGGGAAACAGCAACAAGATCTTCCTGATGTGTCTGCAAGGAGATGAAATCTGGGGAACATTCCATTAAGTAAACTGGAGGACAACTGGGTGTATTCAGAATCTTGACTCCGGCTTGTAGAGAATTATCCTTTATTGACACTCATCAGATTGAAGGCTAATGAAGAAGACGGGGCAGGAGCAGGGACTGGTTTTTGTTTGTTCTATTGTAATTGGTTTCCACAATAGATAATTAACTGTGGAACTCAGTGCTAGAAGACATGTCAAAGACTGAGAAGTTATCAAGGAGAGAGAGAAAAGGAAAGGTCTTAACAAGGATGAGAGCTGGGATATGTATTTAGGAGGAATAAATTATTCCTGCTCGCAAATTAAATCAGCCACTAGTCCTCCAGACAGGGAAGATGTCGTTTTGGAGCCTACTATTGAACATTTGGTTATTATGGACATTTGTTCCATATGGTGCTGCCCACCATGTCTGGCACAGTAAGTCACCAGGTAGATCCATGTCCTCTTTGGTGTATTTTTGTCATCACAACTACAGCAGCAATAAAACTCCCATCAGGGCTGGAGGCTGACATTGGCATTTCTGGGCACTAAAAAGAAAAGCTCTTCAGGTGCTGGAGCAGGTTCAGAGTACGGCAACAAAACTGGAGATGTGGCTTGAGAACATGTCTTATGAGGAGCACCTGAGGGAACTGGGGTTGTTTAGCTTGTAGAAGAGGAGGCTGAGAGGAGACCTCATTGCTCTCTACAACTCCCTACAAGGAAGTTGTGGTGAGGCTGGTGTTGGTCTCTTCTCCCAAGGAACTAATGACAGGACAAGAGGGGCCTCAAGTTGCACCAGGGGAGGTTTAGATTGGACATTAGGCAGAAGTTCTTTCCTGCAAGAGTGGTCAGGCACTGGACCAGGCTGCCCAGGGAGGTGGTGGAGTCACCATCCCTGAAGGGGTTAAAAAAAAGAGTAGATGTGGTGCCTGGGGACATGGTCTAGAGGTCAGGGAGATGTTGGAGAAAGGTTGGACTTGATGATCCCAGAGGTCTTCTCCAACCTAAATGATTCAACGATTCTGTGATTTTGATACTATCAGTCAGGTGCTAAACTTGGGTTGTATTTGGGAACTCAGTCCCTGGAGGAACGTTAGGCCAGGTTGAAGAGCTCCCCTGACACTTAGGGCAGCGACAAGCCTCTTGCAGATGCCCAAAACAACTCAGAGCCTCACTGAAACCCTGCGTGGATCAGCAGCAAGAGATCAGGGCAGACAAGACAGATGGAGACCTGCTAAAGCAAAGTGATGCATAAGGGCTGCTTAACAGTGCCTTTTTTTGAGGGATAGCTAATGATGGTGATGGAGGAACCGTAGGAGAACATATTGATTTTCAAAGCTGCATGAAAAAGAAACATCATTGCTTAATGCTTAAATACACTACCTGCAATAAATACCTCTCCAGGCAAGAAAGTACATCCAGCACCTGTTTCCCAGCTTAGCTTCATCTCCACGGAATTGAAGCTGAGATCAACTCCATCAAGATGGGCCTTTTATGAATTGCTGGTTAGAATCTGATGATAATAAGTAACTATGTGATGGGGAAGAAACTTCTCTATTGCATATATATCTTAAAATCACATCCAGCCAAACCAGTGGGCAGGAAAACCAGTAAGACCCGAAACCTTTCTTTTCAATACATGTATTTTATTTTTATTTTAGGTCTTCTTGCCCCTCTAGCAAAGGTAATAAATTATTTAACTGCTGCAGCTCAACCTTCTCTGTTTTTACTGTCTAATAAAATCTGAGAAATATTAATCTATTTTAGGTCCTTTTTTAAAATAATTGAGAGTGGTGACAACCAAAACAGGAATTGAAGCAACAATTCAAGGCAGGGTGTCAGTGAGTTGTGAGCACACCAGGAGATTTCAGCAGCAAGCTTTATAAGAAGGCGTTTTGCTTATTTCTGGCCAAAGATGTCTTGTTCCCTTTTTAAATTTAATAATTTATAGATTCGATGCTTGTTTTTTTATCTCCTGGCTGCATGTCTCCTATTAAACACATAATTCAGGTGGTTACACTCTTAGAAGTTGGGCTGCTTCCATTTCAGCCAGATGACGTGGAGAAGAGGTGGTGAGAATTTTAGGGGAATGTATCAGGTTGTGGGATTGATTGGATCCCTGTCTGATTTCCCTGGCACTGTTTCATCCTGAGATTTTAAATGCACAGTAATTTCTTGGATGTGATGATTGTCACTTGGAATTATTAATATTTAACATCAGCTATGGCAGAAATAAAAGGAAGAAGCAAGGCCAAGGAAGAAGCAGGGTCGACGAGGAAGCAGGGTCAAGCAAGAAGCAAGGTCAAGGAAGAAGCATGGTCAAGCAAGAAGCAAGGTCAAGGAAGAAACAGGGTCAAGGAAGAATAAGGGTCAAGGAAGAAGCAAGTTCAAGGAAGAAGCAGGCAAAGGTAAAATATTTAATACAAGTGAAAAGGAGAGGACAAGTAGGGCAGAGGGGGAAGCAGCTGGGTGTTTAGAGGTCAGAGACAGACACCTTCTGGCCCTGTAGCTGTAAAGGACCAGGCTGCTGGTGACAGACACAGAGACAGGACAGGTCCTGGATCCCCCAGGCAATGGACAGGAGCATTGCTGGAGACATGGCACACTCCTGACTGTGTCCTGCTGACCCTGTCCCTTTCCTCATGGGTGCCCTCCAGACCTGATGCTGGGGAGACACCCTCCAAGGGCCCTCCCTGGGATGAGCTGCAGGAGGCTGAGCTGTCTTGAAGCCTCTCAGGGTTGTACTCAGGTACCAAACCCAAATGACCTCACCAAGCTGCTTTTGCCAGCCCTGCTTCACTTCCCAGACTGCTCTGCAGCCTCACTCCAGAAATCTCCACTAAGAACAAGATCCGCCCTTTCAGACCTCAAACCTTCCAGTATTTTTCCCCATTTCTTTCTCCCAGTACTGATCTCCTTCACTTAAGAGAACATAAGTGACAGGAGGTTAGATTAAGCACACAGTAATAGATATTTCTGTATAAAAATAGATTCCCTCCTCACACATGAACTGCTCCAGCTTCCTCATCTTTTCTAGCTGAGCAACAGTAACAACTCCCATAAAGAAGCTCCACCAGATCAGCTCTACCTCCACAGTCCTCCTGCAGAAGAGGAAGGTGAATTCAAAGGGCATGGAGGGCACACTTCCCACCTTCCCCACCATCTTTCCCAACTGCATCTGAGCTGGAAACAAGGTAAAAGGGTTTAAAAGGAGGGATTAAAGGTTAAGCAGGTCACAACCAACACAAAACTTGTTTTAAGGTCTTTGATGCGAGACTCGGGCAGGATGGATGAGGAGCAAAGGGAAAAAAAAATTAAACTTTTACAGCAGTGTAAAGGATGTACCATCTAAAAAGAGTATAATTTAAAAAAACAGAGAATCTGGAATTCCAGGGGCTCCAAAATGACAGAAGGCACCTGAGGGTGAAAGGGAAAATGTACTTTGATGCCAAGATTATATTTTGCGTTAATTGTTGGGTTAGGTGATAAAGACTCATCTGCAACCCTACAGAGAGAAAAAGGGGTGAGGGAGCCCCAATAACACCCTGCCCCAGATGCTCCCAGCAGCATGGTCTGGTGGTCATGGTAGTGTTGGGTTGACAGTTGGACTTGATGACCTTAGAGCTCTCTTCCAACCTGAATGATTCTCTGTCTCCCAGCCTGTCAGATCTGGTGTGATATATTTGCATTATTTCATCTGTAGCCTCCTGTGGAAAAGCTAAAGAGCAGTTTATGCATTTTATGCTGCATGACATGCAAAGTTTTCTAACAGCCAAGGAAACGTTTAGAGTCCCAGGCTGGTTAATGCAAAAGGGACTGTGCTAATGGTGTAGCAGAGTAAAAGCATCAAATCCATAAAAGACCCAGAAGAGGATAACCCTCATTTGCCAGATTTGTGTTTCATAACTGAGCTCCATGAAACAGGGAAAGAGAAGGAAGCCCTATAACCAAGAGAGCAAAGGGTGGAGGAATATACAGTGTTAAAGCCCTACTTGATAAAATACTGGGAAATAGAATAAATAGGGAGAGAGCTGAAAGAAGATCCCATCTAAACCAGAGGCATAGGGAAAGAGCCTTGCAGGAGGCCAGGGCTTGGAGATGGCCTCATCCCCAACTAAACCATCTGCTCCAGCAGCCAGGAGTGAACAAACTCACACTCCATTTCATTTCCTTCCTTCTGACTGAGACTGATCTCACCACTCATGTCTCATCTGAGCTGTGTGGATTTCCTCTGTGTAGTCAGAGGAGAGGGAATTGTTTCCACAGCAGCCCATCCTGCCTTAAGATGGGTGCCCAAGATTGGGCTTTCTGGAGGGTCTCTTCCCTCTCTGCAGACAGCAGAGGAGCCCAGAGAATGAAGGGAGCAGCCTGACTCCATTTTAGGCCACCAGCACTGCATCAGAGGACTCCCACTGTGTTTCCAATTTTGTCATCCAGAACTGAATTCCTCTCTAGGATAAATTTGGTTCATTTAGCTTGGCTGGTGCTGAGAGATGATGGATAACTCCTCTGAGCAGGAGAATACTGTTCCTCTGGAGATGGTTCAGACCAAAAAACCTGAAATTTGGGGTGAGTTTGGGACCCTGAGGAGCTGGGAGTTCTCAGGTTGGAAACAGGGAGCAGCAGGAGATGGAAAGCAAACTTGGTGGCAGTGACTCCCCTGGCAGGCACAGCAATGGGTCACAGATTGTCACACTGAGACACCTCCATTTCTTCTAGTTGTTGGGGCTGGGTGGCAGATGGAAAGACCTCCTCAGTCAAGCCATCTTGATGATCCTGGATGCTAGTGACTGTGTGCACCATATTTTAGTACCTATTCTAAGAAGCACTCTAGGCCCGCCTTGTCTTTCTATTTGTGCTTTACATCTTAACCACCAAATCAAATCTGGCTGCTCTGTACCTATGATCTGCCACCCTCATTAAATACTATTATTCCTCCCTTTGTGCTAATTCTAAATGCCTTAACAATGATTTTATGTCTCTCCTCCTAATGCAGTGTTGAATAAGACCAAGTGGTACGGAATAGGACCCCCTAGAAAGAGCATCATTACATGACTATTCCCTGCTGATGACTGTTTTGGCAGTGAGCTGATTGTTACACCATTCAAGGAGTGCTCTAATGATAGGATGCAGTGCTTGCTTTCAAAGCAGAGGATTTGGCAGGTAAATCACATCCCTTGCAGAAGCTAAAATAACATCTGTTTGTGCTCTCTGCTCCAGCAGTTTCCTCAGCAAATGGAGCCTGGCTCACAGGGCATGGACACACACTGAGCTTCTTCACCACCTCCCAGTGTCCAGGTCCTGATGATACATCCTCCACCCTTAGCCCAGGCTTTGTGTCCAGCTCCTGTAGAGGATGGAGGAAAAACTTCTTCAATCCTCCATCAGCTATTGTGGTCCAAGGACATCCAAGGGAATGCAAGTCCACGATGGGCCCAGGAGAAGAAAAGCACTCCTCTTAGGGCTAGCAGGGCTGAAAGCTTCTTACAGGCAACTGGAGTGAAACCAATAGTTGTAGGTTGTTGTTATGAGAGAGGATGGTTTGATCCACAGTCAGGCACTGGACCAGGCTGCCCAGGGAGGTGGTGGAGTCACCGTCCATGAAGGGGTTCAACAAATAAGAAGATGTGGTGCTCTGGGACATGGTCTAGGGGTCAGGGAGACATTGGACTTGATGATCCTAGAGGTCTTTTCCAACCTAAATGATTCTATGATTCTCCTGGGAGCTTTAAGCTTGGGATGTTACTGATCCCCAAGGTCCTCAAAAAGTTATCACGAAATACATGACAAGGCTACTTTTGGCCTTGCAGGTTTGCATATTACTTTTCTATTTAAAAAAATCAACACTACAAAGTCCATCCACTGCCAGTGACTCCCTGAAAACAGGTAAAACTATGGGAGAAAAATGAGATGCAAGGAAAGGAAGCTACTTTTTCTTTCCTGCCAAGGGTCATTGCCCCGTTCAGTCATTGCAGGTGGAGTTTTGACAGTCAACAGAGAGGCTCCTATAATGAGTGCCATGCTTATTAATCTCTCCCTCTAACACAAATGCCAACACAAAGCCCATTGACACCCAGAGAGCTCTTTGTCAAGGACTTGAAATGGATCCTTCATTCAAGAAAGATATATTCTGGCTACAACAGCAACCACCTGAAGTACTGAAATACCTGGCAAGCCTCAACTCATTCTCAGTGGAACATGGCACCAGGACCCTCTAAATTTCAGTGAGACTGAGGCAAAGTCCCCTGTGAGATACTGTTTCAATTTTACAGAAGGATTTCACTCTTCCTCAGGCAGGTCCTACCTGCTGCCTTCCAGGGGGTGAACACCACGATGAACAGTTCCAGTTACATGATGGCATGTTGGGCACTCCTCTGACCCTTTGTCCAGCTGCAGGTATCCCACAAAAAGTCACTGTGATTCTCCTCATCACCTTCTAGCCCTTTGTCCTGGAGCTCTTGGCTAAGGGAGCCAAAGATGAGCATAAAAGCTGAATCATCAGCAAAGTAAAAGTGGTGCCATGAGTTACCACCCCCAGCCCCCCAAGGCTGTCATAGCACAGGACAGACTGGCATGGCCATCTCCTCAGGGTATGATGATGAAGGACACTGCAGGCTATCCTGCACCATCACCTCTTTCAGACAGGTATGCAGAGGGAATAGCCAAGAGAAAGTGAGTGGTGCATCATCCTCCAGAGAGGTGGTGGAAGCCCCATCCCTGGACATTTTTAAGGACAGGCTGGGTGGGGCTCTGAGTAACCTGCTCTAGAGGGAGGTGTTCCTGCCCATGGCAGGGGGGTTGGAACTAGATGATCTTTACGGTCCATTCCAACCCTGACAATTCTGTGATTCTATGATCCTCCCAGTTGTGAAGAGAAATTTGATATGGACTGGTCTGCCCCTCATCTCCATCCCTGGTTTCAAAGCTTCTACCACCATCTCCTACCCCGTGGCCCTTCCTTCCACAGTGCTCCAGCCTGGGATGGTCCTAGTCCCCTCCAGTCACCCAGCCCACGGCTACCAACATCCAAAGACATCCTCCTGCCACGCTTGCCTCCATGCACACAAGCACTGGTGGGATCAGGCCTCTTGCAGACCCATCTTTGCTCCTTCCCTCCTCCCCACCCACCTGTGGGAAGGATCCATCTCACTCCAGCCCCCGCTGCCAGCCTGACACGCACAGATCCTGCCTCCCACCACCGCAGCCATGACCTCCCCAGCCTAATGCACACCCCAACACTGCTGCCAACATCTACATCACACACATGCTGTTATCTCCATGCTTGGCTTCAGTTTCAAGGCCAAGTGCAGCCCATTTGTGTCACAGCTATTTTGTTTTATCATCTTCAGTGCACAGAAGCAGGGTAAATATTTACAAGTGAGAGATTAATCAAGCACCAGAGAGACAGGTAGACTGCTCTCCTGGTAAAACAAGTTTGTTCACATATATCATCCCATATCAGCACTCTAGAGCTTTCCAGAGAGCTTCAGATCCCAATTCAAGATGTATTTTCTGTACTAACCTCTCTGAGCCTGCAGTCTTTATCTTCTCTGTCACCCTGCACAGCCTCTGTGGAGTTCAGGAACCTCAAAACCTGGTCACCACCACTCAACTCAATTCTTCTCAATTCACCATCAAAGGGCAGATTCTCTCCTCATCCCAATGGCCCTGTACAAAATTAATGAGTTAAATTAGTTGCCTCAGTGTAAGAACAAGCAGCAGCAGAACAAGCAGCTCCCACAGAAGAAATGTCACCCATGACAGAGCCTGTGCAGGTCTCCAGGACTCACAGTCCTTGCAAAACCTTGGGTTAAAACTCCTGACTTCCTACATCCCTGAAAGACACACGGGGGCCCTCAGGCATTCTCCATGGTTGGCTGCCCTGGAGCTGTTGACCCTAGAGTCCTGGTGTCTTTCTGGTCTGGAAATTCAGAGATTTCAGGGGAGATCTGCCCACAGTTCAGATGTGAAACTTTTCAGGCTTGGCAAAAACAAGTTTTGAAATCATATTTGCTATCAGAAGTCCATTCAGATCTACATGGATGAAAATATCAGGACAGGAAGGAAAGGAGAGGCCATGGTTGCATCAGTGTGTATGTTTTTACACAACCTTTAAGACAAATGTGGATGTTAATCAATCTTTTGTCCACCAGTGGAAGAAGTTACCCTTCTCTACTGTCTACAAATAACACCAGGGTGCTTTGTTTTTCAGAACAATCTTCTTCACTAGGCATCCAACTTAACAACCCCCAGTTCTCACCTGCTTCACCTCACCTGCAGCCATTGCATTATCTGATTTTAGGAGCTGGTGACCCTCTTCCTTGACATTTTCTTCTCCAGCAACAGGAGTCTCACCACCGACAGCCTGAATGCCTGAGAACCACTGTGGCACCTGGCTCTGGTGGTGAGGGAGCTCCTTCAGAACCTGTATAGGTAGCCCTGATGCACATGGACAAACCCTTAGCTGACAGGACAACTCATCCTTCCCACTGTTTCTGAACATGCTCTCAAGAAGAGGGTCTGTGATCTTTCTGTACCTAGACATAGGTCCCCAGGCACAGCAAATGAAAAGCTTGTTTCTTAAAGGTTCAGTAGTTGTGGTGGCTGCAGACCCTCAGTTCTCACATTTTCTCACTGCCATGGCATAACACAGACTCTAATTGAAGACTCACCAGCCCCTCTTCCACCAGTGCTAATGCAGTGGCACGTTCCAGCTGTCTCCTGGGCTGCATCAAGGTCCATATCCAACATCTACCTGCAGAATACAGCTTTAGCTGCCCAAATCCCAACAGCACTGTTGTCCTGCCCTGTTTACGCGAGGAACATCACCATACTGCAGTGCCACATTGCCCTGCTATGAGTGCCAACTCCTGCCCTCCCAAGATGAGAACTTCTGTTTCAATAGCTTCCTTCTCAATGGCCCAGCTACGCCCGATGGTTCCTGCACTGTCCTTGCAGAGGGATGCTTTTCTCCAGTTTAAGATTACTGAGTTTGTATTTCATAGAATCATAGAATGTTTTAGGCTGGAAGGCACCTCTAGAGGTCATCTGGTCCAACCTCCCTACACAAGCAGGGACATCTCTACCTAGGGCAGGTTGCTCAGAGCCCCACTTTGAATGACTCCAGGGATGGGACCTCCACCACCTCTCTGGGCAGCCCATTCCACTGATCTATCACCCTCTTATTAAAGAACTTTTTTCTAATATCCAGTCTAAATCTATCCTTTCCTGGCTTAAAACCATTTTGAATAGACCTTCCCATGCCTTTCTGTAGCCCCTTCAGATATTTCCATGTGGTAAGAGAGCTGGTGACAGATTTTAAGGCTTAGAAAGCAAATGTCCAGCAGATGCCTCCTCTCCTGCAGGCATCCTGACAGCCTGGCTCATACCACAGATTCCTCCCTGGACACCTCCAGACACTTTCAGTCCCGGCCTGCATTGATAGGTTTCATTCTTTACAAAGGCTCTGGGCAGCTCCACACCCAGCCCATTTACAGCTCACCCTTCCACTTGTCCTACTTTCAAGAGAACAAACATTGTTCTTTCTACCTTTTGTATTTACTGCTTTCTACACCAAAGGAAATGAACCATAACACTCATATTTCCCCTGATCCAGCTGGGGCTGGACCTCCTGTATCCCCCTGGTCTGAGCCTTTATCAAGGTGCTCTGGTGGGTGTACAAAGGTACCCTGGGTTGCCACACTCTCCTTGCTGTTAATCCTCATGCAAGGACAGTTGATCTGTCCTTGCTATTTGGAGGTATTTCGTTAGGGAAAGATCTGTTTGTCAAAAAAAAAAAATCTCTCTTGTAATTAGGAGTCACATGGCCTCATTCATCCCAGTCCTCTCTCATCTTCCCCACAGTGAGATGATAGAAAAAGGCTGCATTGTCTGGAAATCCAGCATTCTCAGCCACTTACATCTGTCCACGGGCCCTGCTTGTTCTTTTTGGAGGTAGCACTTTGTTGTCTTCCCTGCTGTGGGTTTCATTAGGCTGAGCAGCTGCCACCAGGTGCATTTTACAATGCACTGGTACCATAAAAAAAGCCCTGTGTTCCTAAAATTAAATTAGTTCTTCAGTAAGGGAATTATTTATGAAACTGCAAGGTAGAACTGGCCACGTGCAAGGCAACTGCAGCACCCAGCTCCTCCAGCTGCTGCCCACCCCTAGTTGGGATCACCTTTACATGGTCCTCACAGCTCCAGGGGGTAAGGGAGCACGTTGCTGGCTCGGCAGTCACTGATGCCCTCTTCCAAATCACACATTCTGAAGAGAATAGATGCCTCGCTGGAATAATTTCTCCTTTTTCTTATTCACTAATTTGACTTTCTCTTCAATGATATATTTGAGGTTAATGGCCTCAAGTTGCACCAGGGGAGGTTTAGATTGGATATTAGGAAGAGGAGGCTGAGAGGAGACCTCATTGCTCTCTACAACTACCTAAAAGGAGGTTGTGGTGAGGCTGGTGTTGGGCTCTTCTTGCAAGGAACTAATGACAGGACAAGAGGGGATGGCCTCAAGTTGCACCGGGGGAGGTTTAGATTGGACATTAGGCAGAAGTTCTCTCCTGCAAGAGTGGTCAGGCACTGGACCAGGCTGCCCTGGGAGGAGGTGGAGTCACCATCCTGGAGGTGTTTCAAAAACTCTGTAGATGTGGCACTTCAGGACATTGTTTAGTGGTCACGGTTGGACTTGATGATCTCAGAGGTCTTTTCCAACCTCAAAGATTCTATGATTCTACTTATTAAGCTAAATTTGAAATGATTTTGTAACTCAGCTAATAGTGAAGAGTTATCACTGGTCACTGATAATCACTGGATTTCCCTTAGCTAAAAAGATGGGTTTTCTTGCTCTCCATCCTCTTTTACCATCAGCATCACAGCATTTTACTCCCTGTTGCTGTTGTTACTACTGAATTATTATGGACTGCTGTCACTAGCAGTGAGCTGGAAATGTTGGGAGAAATTTTTACCTCTCCAGATGCTATCCAGCCACAGTGCTGGCTCTGCAGAGTGCTTGGAAGGTTCTCCAAGACACATCAAACAACAGACACAGCTAAGTGGACTTCAGGAGCCTGTTGTTTCTCTTACCAAATGCAAGGAGCTATCACACATTTATAAAAATATCCCCCAAATACTTGGAAGTTTCCTCTGCATGTTGTCCATCTGAGCATTGAACCAGGACAAGCATCTCTTTTTCTCCAAAGGAAACAGAAGAAATGACACTTGATTCTAGCTATGTCTAGACTGATGTTTCTAGACCAACCTACAGCCCTGAGCTTCAAGGGGTTTCACTGCACTTCATCTGTAGCACAAGAAGGTGCAACAGCTACAACACATTCCTTTGCAGCTTCCCACTCTAGCACACATACCACCTTGGGCACTCCCACCATCACTCCAGCACAGGTGCAGAGGACCCCAGCAGGCCTCCAGCTTTGCTGAATACTCACCATTCCTCCTGGCTGCTGTTGGAAGGGCTCCAGAATAAGCCTGTGATCAGAAGACCAAACTCAAGCCATCCCTGTCTTTCAACACTGAGCAAAGTAACTAAGGAAGTGAAGGGTTTAGATCTTCCAATCCCTCCTCCATCCTAGACACCAGAGAAGTGAAGGCACCCTAACCAGAGGTTGTCCCTACCCTTTCTTTCCTCCATCCTCCCCTACCAAGGCTTTGAGAGAACTTCTGAGGAAAAAGCATCTCATTCCCTGCCTTGATGTGCCTTTGTCCTGCCAAACCAAGCTGCAAACCCAAGGTACACTGGTTCCAGAGCAAAGGGGCACCATGGGAGTAAAATGTCCCAGTTACAAAGAGAGGGTCTGGCAGATGGGCCCAGGGAGTCCCTGACCCTTGGCAGCCCACAGGTCCTCCTCTAACCCTTCTGAGATGCTCCCTGAGAGCTGCCCATGCTCCCCCTGCTCCCAGAGAGCTCTCAGCACTGGCAGAAAACTGCAGGCTCTGAGAACAAAACCCAAGTGTCATAGGCCCTGAATATTGCTGAAAAAGAGAGAAAGAACAGAGACCTTGAGCATTTCAAACATTCTCCTGCTCACTCACCCCCTGAAAGGCCAGGCTGCCTTCAAACAGAGATGGTGCAAGTAAAAATAACAATAAGGGGCAGAGACATGAAAAAAAAGGACTCCTGAATCAGAGCTTTGATCACACACACTGTCCTGATGTCCCACTAATCCCCGCAGGGCAGAGCTCAGCTCAGTGCACAGCTGCACACACAGTTTTGTTCAGATGAATCTCCTCAGCCTTTAGAAACAGCAGTTGTACTGCCAATGGCTTTACAAATACTTGCAAATCAGGTCAACAACCCCAACTTTAAACAGGCTGTCTTGGCCTGGGTTGGTTTGTTTGTGCAGTATTTGATTAGCACGTTCTCCATGAAATAGCCCCACACTTTCATTTCTTCCCAGGCAGCACAAGGCTGCATTTCAGAAGTCCAAACCATCTTTGCTTTTCAGCTCTTCATTGAAGTCCTCACAGGAGTCTTTATAGACAAAGAGAATATTAAACTGGAGCCAATTCTCTGCTCCACTGAATTTTGATATTGCCCTACATTTGGGCCAGCTGGGACATCTTCTAGAAAGTAGCCCTGGATTTATTAATGGTTCTCCAAACCTGTCACTGAAAACCAATTTCCATGGGCTGACCAGCATGGCAATAGGTCTAAAGGTAAATGCAGGTTTTGGACCCTATTAGTTCCTAATATTCAGCATTAAGAATCAAATTACATGTTTGTTCAATAGCAATAAACTTCTAGAGTTTTATAGATTCATAAAAACACTACAACTGCCTTCCATTTATGGCCTGTATATAATTTACTTGGGTAGGTTTCCTCTCTAATGGTGCAGTGCAAGTGATTTGAGTTCTATTAGCTGGAAACAGTACATCTACATTTGCAAAACTCTCATAAATAATTCTGCCCAATGGACAGCATCCCATCCAGGCTGCTGTGCAAGGAAGTGGAGGAGGGGCTGGCAGGGGGAGGAGAGGAGGAGAGAGATGGCAGGAATAGAAAAGAAGGCCGTTAAGACTTCACACAAATTAGGAATTCAGGGATCTTCTTTTTTGCGGGTGATATCAAAATCCCATTTTCCTGCTTAATTTGTGTGATGCTTTGAGCCTGAGATGTAAGCACAGTTCATGCTAGACTGCAGGTTGAACTCATTCTGATCCTTGCAAAGGCATTCATTGGAAACCATCTCTCCCAGGACACAAAGAATTCCTGAGCACTCCGAGCTGCACTCTGCTCCCCAGCAGCTTTAAAGCAATAAATGAAATGTTAAACTGACTTACAGCTACAGGAATTATTTGGTCTTGGGTACAAGAAGAGGAGAAGCTGGATCTCAGGTGTCAGATCCTTCAGCCAGAGCAGGAAAGGGGGCTGGGGGTCACTCTGTAGTAGGAGAGAAGATGCAGCACTGTGCAAACACCCAGGGCAGAGGCAACACCATCTTTTATGTCTGTATAGGACACAATGTTTAAATCACTCTGTTAGGATGCTGATTGTAAGCAGGGCTCTCTGCCATCACTCTAAATGACATTAAAGGTAATGACATCTGATTTCCACAAGAAAACCAATCAAATAACATCAAGTCCTTTTTGCTAGACTTCTAAAACAAAGGGTTAGCAATTGTGGGTGAAATGTCATTAAAGCATAACTGGAGGATACTCAAGGATAATGAAGAACTGGTATAGATTTACTATTATTTAGGCTATTAGCCATGAGAGTCTGATACCAAGTTCAGTGCTCTGACACCACTTCTTTAACACACAGCAGAAGAAAATCACAGTGGCTCTTAGACACTGCAGTTCTGGGTCTGGCTGCAACTGGCTCCAGAAGCTCCCAGACCTATTAACTTAGCAAAACAACATCTCCAAATCAATAGAGTGGTTCTTTAAAATAGACTGGGTGAGTAAATAGCAAGAGTCCAAAAGGAAGATGGAAGTTAGAGGATAACGCCAGAATAAGATCAAAATGCTCATGACTGGAAGGCAGAAACACTCCCAACAAAACCATTATAGAATTATATCCTGGGGTGCCTTTCCAAAAAGTGCAGCAGGGGCAAGAAACCTGAATTATTTTAAGGTGAAAAATATTCAGGAAAGCTTGTAAAGCAGAATATGGGTCAGCCTAGGGTAATAAATGAAATGGGCACTAGGAGCTCAAATGTGACTTGCTTTGATACTCTACTAGAGAGAAGTGAAGGATAGAGGGAGTCTTGGTTGCTGTTCACTGATGGTATTTATTTGTTTCATATATATTCTGTATTGTAATAGCAAACTGAGCTGTCCTGACAAATATTTTTGTAACCCTGTCTCCTCTTTTCCTAGCAGTAAAGCTCACGGAATGGAAAAAGGATTTATTTCAAAAGAATTTCATGTCAAAAATGGAATCAGACAAGGACTTGTGGACTTGGCCTGACTTTGTGCAGCCTTCTGTGCTCAGGACTGCTGCCCTCAGATTTCCTGGACCATGAAAAAGAAGTGCCTATTAACTAGAGGCAATCCCTACATGCTACAAGGCCCTAATTCTTTCATAGCCAGAAGCATGTCTTGCTACCAGCAGCACAAGGTCGTTTTCTTACTGTTCCAAGCCAGCCTTGCAGTGAATGGAATCAGACTCCAAGAAGCCAATATATTGGCAACATTCTCTCTCAGCTTTATTTACTCAGGTGTATTGGATAAATCTCACGTGGAGTGGAAAAACCAGGCAGAGAAACTGCAAGAGAAAACCTAATTCTTAACTTGGTTGCATCCAGTGCAACTGGAAATGTTACTGTACAAAACCTCCTGCAATGGGCATCAGAAAGTGCTTGTATCCAGCACCTATGTTGGAATAAGAAAAAAAAGAAAACCATGACAATGTGTTTAACTTCAAAAATGGGCACTAAATGAAAACTATTCTTTATTATCTCTCGTCTTCAAAAGAGAATAAAAGCAACAATCAGAAGAGTAAAATCCTTGTCTGAGGTGTAAAAATCAGAGATTATCACACTAGAGCTCTAAGCAAATGGGTATCACTCACCAAAAGGACCTTAGGAAGACCAAGAGGAGCCAGCATGACTAAAGAGAGAGGCAAAAGGGGTGCTGGGAATGCAAAAGGATAATCAAAATGTAGAGAAATAAATGCATAGCGAAGAATAAATACAATATTCACAGCTGGTCTTACCATGGAAGAGGCCAAGGAGGCTCCTGCATAGCTGCTCTTTCTTTATAAGGGGACACATGAGAGGATCACTCTCCCATTCAAGGAGATCATGAAGCACGTCAAAAGATACTGCAACAAATGACCAAGAGCAAAGGATACACTTCCAAGGGTACCTGAGGAACTCCACTGGGAAATTCCTGAATTAACAACCAGTGCTCAAGCTGAAATGGGAAAATGCCTCAATGTCAAGACACTTGAAGGTAGCTAATGTGGCTTCAGTTATTAAAGAGGATCCTAATTAAGGTTCAGGAAACTACAGACTGGTAGCACATCTGCACCAGGCTACTTGATAGATATTCTAATATAAAAGAGGATCCATGTATAGATAAAGTATAATGGAGAAGAGTCCATGTAAAGGGCAATCATGCTTTACAGCCATGTGTAGTTCTTTCAAGAAGTCAATAGACATGGGGATGAGGGAGGTCCAGCCCATGGTGGTTTTGCATTTCTAAAGGCATTTTACAAAGTCTTTCACCAAAAAATCTTGAATTTAAGCTACCACAGAATGAGAGAGAAGGTCTTCACACAAATAAATGTTTAAAACATACAAGACACAGGTTGGTAATTAAATGATCAGCACTCACAGGTAAGGGTGGTAGCAACATAAATGAGCTTAGTGAGTTAAATTAGTGAAAAAAATGTTAGAAATTATTATGACAATAGACAAAATTGTGACAGCAGGCACATAGATCCATGATGCAGGCATCTGCTGATCACTTTGTGCAGTTCTGATCTCCAGCTCAAAAAGGATACACCAGAACTTGGAAAAATAAAGAAGCAGAAAAGGGCAGCAGATGAGATGAAACTGAATTGTGTGAAAGTGATTTCTGTTCAAGGAACAGCCACATACATCGAGATTCTTCACCCTGAGAGAAAGATATCTGAGTGGGGGAAAGGGAAGGGAGGACAGCTAAAGCATGAGATGAAGAGAATGGCCAACTAAGGAATAATAGCAATAATTGTTCATTTTCTCTCCCACAGCCAGCTGCACTCAGCTATCAGAGGGCAGGCTCAAAACAAAGAGAAGGAAGGAGGTTCTCCATGTAACACAGACACTCTCTGCCACGATGGAAAGGCTGCTTGTGTTACAAATGAGACTGGGCAGGCTCATGCTCCACAGAGGGCTGTGAAATACTAAAGTACCACCTTGGTCTCAGTAGCTCTAGAGCTGCAGGTAAGTGGGGGCTCGCTCCTCTCTTACTCCTATATGTTAGAATTCATTGCACCCCCACTAAAGCACTTGCTGTCAGATCATTCTGAAATACTCAGGTCCTTGTAGAAGGTGATTATCAACATCAAATGATGCTCTTCAGAGCAGGTTTACCTGTCATTGCTGTTAAAATCAAATCTGCAATCACAGAATCATAGAATGTTTCAGGCTGGAAGGGACATCCAGAGGTCATCTGGTCCTACCTCCCTACACAATCAGGGACATCTCTAGCTAGATCAGGCTGCTCAGAGCCCCAGCAAGCCTGACCTTGAAGGACTCCAGGGATGGGGCCTCCACAACCTCTCTGGGCAGCCCATTCTACTCATCCATCACCCTCATGTTAAAGAACTTTTTTCTAATATCCAGTCTAAATCTACCCTTTCCTAGCTTAAAACCATTACCCCTTGTCCTATCATTACAAACCCTTTTGAATAGACCTTGCCTTGCCTTCCTGTAGCCCCTTCAGGTACTGGAAGGTCACTCTAAGGTCTCCCCGGAGCCTTCTCTTCTCCAGGCTGCACCATGTCATTGTATCCAGCACACACTGTCCCCTATTTGATGTTCTTCGTGGGTCCAGGTTTTGGACAGCAACCAAGCTGAGGAGTTTAAACAATGCTGTGCATAGTAGAGGAAGGAGGTGTCTGCCACATAGACACGTGGCAAAACACTGAGGAAAATGTTCTGCAACAGTCATGTAACAGCAAAGATCAGCAAAGATCTGAGGATCTCCAGCAGGTCCTTCACAGACAGGTTGCTTGATGGAAAAATCTGCTTGGAGACAAATCCTCCAAGTGGCACCAGTTTAACATCACCCTGTAAACTGCCCTTAATGCTTTCCACAATATGGAGTAGAAAAAGCTTTAGATCAAGACATTTGAGTCAAATCTCTTTATGAGGCTCTCATCAACTTTAAGGTAAAATTACCCATACCAGCTGGGAGTCCAGGGAGAATAAATGGCTACAGCCCACCAAAGATATGATCTCCATCAGCTATGATGGACTAACCCTTATTGTTCGAATCCTCTGCTTCAGAACTTCCTTTGGTTGCCTGCCAAGTCCAGGAAGGAGCAATCTCTTGATTCATAACCTGGCTCTTGACAGTATATCTTCTCCATCTCCCCTTCTCTGATGCACTGGAGGCTGGGCAGACAGAGGCACACACAAGAGAGTCAGTTTGGCAGTAAACCTGCTCTAAGGCTGCACTTAAGAGCAGCATTAACAACTTTTATTTCAAAGTCCAGCATTTCTTGTTCAAGGTAAAAATCTTTGCCATGGAGCTTGTTGGAATTTTCCCAGAGATTTTAACCCTGAGCACTCTTGAGTTGTTTTTTCCCCCTTCTCCTGGACTGTAGGTTATAGCCCACACCTAAGGATGATAAGAAAACAGCTCACAAGAGTTTCCCAGCTGCAGAGGGGCCCCAGGACATAAGCCAGTCCTCTCATCTGCCCTGATGTCTTTCAGAAGCCTGAGCTAGCTAGGGCTTTTGTTTCCCTGCTTTGGAGCACTGAGCAATGTTACACTGTCTGTGAAGGAACATGTGATGGGAACACACCAAAGACCCTTCCCAACCAGTATACAGCTGCCTGAGACAACAGGGATTGGTCCTTTGAACCAAACTCTGGTTTCAGCCAACACCCTGTCAGCACCAAGGAGCAGATCAATGGAAGGTGTTGTTCCCAGTTATGTGATCACTGAAGACACATTAGTACTGCTGGTCATTTTATCCCTTTAACTCCTACAAGAATTCTTAGTGAGGAAGAATTTTTAAATCAAGAGATTAACATGCAACACAAATTCCACATTAAAGCCCCGTGAATGATACTGGTAATCTTGACTGGGATTGCCCTCTTGAGACTGGGACATGTCTGGCAATTGCTGCCTCCAAACCAGCCCTGGAGTATCCCAGAGGGAGGTTTCTCTTATGTCACTATTAAGCACCTCAGCACGATGAAGTATGAACAGGTACAAAAGATACATCAAAAACCTTGGCAAGCATGAAGAGAAGCCAGGCACCTGTGACAACCTCCTGCACAATACCATGACAAGCCATCAGAGAAGCCCATTAGCATCACCATGACTCCATCAGCAACCTTTGTGGGATTGCACAGGAGCCCTTGCCAAGGATTATAACCCTCTGTGCTATCTGCCATACAAGTACTCACCACAAAAATCACCTCCTTCCCACTCTATGTACAAGATTTCAATGTGTTCTACCCAGAGCAATGATAAAAAGTCTTGTGTGTGATCTTCAGATAGATAAACAAAGGCTTAGTTAGTTATTTTACATCTTACAAGGCAATGGTGGGACTAATGTTGGTTGGAATACTGCATTTAGTCAAGTGAAAAATTGAAGATAGTAGAGTGAACAGCAATGCAATTATTTGAAGGCTGGAAAATGAGTTTTTATGAAACACTGAAGGAATTCAATACATTCTGACTATCAAGAAAAACCCCAAACCAGATAAGACTGAGAAATGGTGTGTAAACAGCCTCTGAAGGAAGGAAATTAAAATATACTCTGCAAAGTACCAGAGGAAGTGACCATCAGCTGGAAGGTAAAGTTGCACAAATTCAAATTAGAAATGAAAGTATTAGCAACTTCTGATGGGCCAGAAATGCAGACAGCACCTCATCAAATCAAATGCCAGTGCTCTTCCGGACGGTGCTTCAGCTAAGCACAAATTATCAGGCTCATTCCACAGCTAACTGGAAAAAATATTTCAGCACATACAATCAGCCTAAACACCCTAATGGTGCTTTCAAGCCTAAAGCTATGCATTTTATATCAAAATGTTATTTCCAAGGAATCCTAACATAGCTCACTCAAGTATACAGTGCTTCAAAAATGCCAGAACTGGAGCATTATTCTGTGTAACCCAGGCTCAGTCCTCTTGAGCATATGCATGAGCTTTAGAACAAGATGCTCACTCTGTTGTTTCCTTCCCACACTGTCATTCTTTCCCCCAGATCTTGTGTCTTTCCTCCGAGGGCAGTGACAGGTTTGCTGCCATTGGAGAGAGCCAGGGTCGTGCTGCTTAAAGTCTGTCCCTGCCTCTTCCTCTGGCAGCACCTCCAGTTTCTGCCCACTGGGAAATTCTAGTGTCTCATCTTCTGGTTTATCTCACCTGGGATCCCAGTCTTAAAAGGGATGTTGGTTTGGAGGGAGAAACTGCAGAATCCCATGAAACCCAAGTGCAGAAACATTCTGAATGTGGGTGATGGAAGCAAATTTCCCAGCATCCCTGCTGCAGAATATTTCTTTCTATTTGGTTGAATTGCCCAATAATGTTTTCCTCCATTCAGTTCAACATAACTGAATTTTCCGTTCTTTTTACTGGCTTGTGGAGGCTGGAGAATATTGTCCTCTGTGCAGCACAGCTTGTAAGGGAGAATGAGGAACCACACTCCACCACAGGAAGCAGTAATTGCACCATAAAAATGTAGCTTTCTAATAAATGAGTCAAAAGCAATCATTTGGGAAGTAAATATTTCTTTCAGCCAAAAATATTTTCTCCTGCCAGAGAAGTGATTTTGTGGAAACAACTCTTGATTTCTGAGATTTCTCTACCCTCACATCTAAAGCCAGATGCTTAATGGTGAGGTGTTTATCCTAAGATTCCTTGCTCCAAAACAGCTGATCATTTTCAAAACAGACTCTCTGGTAGGTCTCAGGTGTCACCCTGTGAAAGTATTTCCTGCTCTGTAATGCCAGTCTTGTTTTATTGCTAAAATATGGAAAATTTCCTCATCTTTACATAAAATGGAGCAAAGGCATGTGGTCTCCACAGAGAGAATTTAAGTAGAATAAGTTAAATCCATTGGTCACTGGCTGTGAAAGGACCCTGTGGAGACCAGGTCAAGACAAAGCCCATCAGTGATGTTTAAAGGTGACTTTCATAGAAGGTGGGCACTGAAAAAGCTTATTAAAAGGTTGAGGGATGTTCCCCGAGCATCATCTGGGAATTCTCCTTGCTCACTCACCCAGCTTCTGCAAAAATAAGGCTGTAGGATTGCTTGGGATTTTTAGTTTATTTATTTTACAAGGGTATGGGATTCACCCATGGCAATGGGTCACAGAGGAGATTTAAATGTGCTGTAACTGGAATTCACAGCCAGCCATTGAGGGGAGCTGCTCCAGAGCTGGCCTGGCCAGCAGTGGAGTGGTGGATCTCAACACACAGGGGTTCTCCTGAGGTTTGCCTTGGTAGGGAAATGTCAGGGATGTGAAGAGACCTGCCAGGAGCTGGCAACTCTTGCAGAAGAGAACCTGTTGGAGAGAGTCCAGAGGAGGGCTACAAAGACGATGAGAAGGCTGGAACACCTCTGCTGGGAAGACATGCTGAGAGATTTGGGCTTGTTCAGCCTGCAGAAGAGAAGGCTCCAAGGAGACCTTATTGCAGCCTTCCAGTATCTGAAGGGGGCTACAAGAAAGCTGGGGAGGGACTTTTCACAAAGGCCTGGAGTGATAGGACAAGGGGTAATGAGTTCAAACTGGAAGAGGGGAGATTGAGATTGGAAATTAGAAGGAAATTCTTCACTGTGAGGGTGGTGAGACACTGGCACAGGTTGCCCAGGGAGGTTGTGGATGCTCCATCTCTGGAGGTGTTCAAGGCCAGGTTGGATGGGGCCTTGAGCAGCCTGGTCTAGTGGGAGGTGTCCCTGCCATGGCAGGGGGGTTGAAACTAGATGATCTCTGAGGTCCCCTCCAACCCAAACCCATTCTATGCACACTTAATGGCTCTAAAGGCTCAAAGGGATGAACAACCACTCCTCTTTCTTTCTTTCTCTGTAAAACCAGAATCTCTTTGCACTTCTTGGATGCAGCCCTGGATCCTGACTCTAATGCTGGTACATCACAGAAGTTTCCTATTGGGATCATGGGGCAACCAGGACGCAATGGANAAGTATTTCCTGCTCTGTAATGCCAGTCTTGTTTTATTGCTAAAATATGGAAAATTTCCTCATCTTTACATAAAATGGAGCAAAGGCATGTGGTCTCCACAGAGAGAATTTAAGTAGAATAAGTTAAATCCATTGGTCACTGGCTGTGAAAGGACCCTGTGGAGACCAGGTCAAGACAAAGCCCATCAGTGATGTTTAAAGGTGACTTTCATAGAAGGTGGGCACTGAAAAAGCTTATTAAAAGGTTGAGGGATGTTCCCCGAGCATCATCTGGGAATTCTCCTTGCTCACTCACCCAGCTTCTGCAAAAATAAGGCTGTAGGATTGCTTGGGATTTTTAGTTTATTTATTTTACAAGGGTATGGGATTCACCCATGGCAATGGGTCACAGAGGAGATTTAAATGTGCTGTAACTGGAATTCACAGCCAGCCATTGAGGGGAGCTGCTCCAGAGCTGGCCTGGCCAGCAGTGGAGTGGTGGATCTCAACACACAGGGGTTCTCCTGAGGTTTGCCTTGGTAGGGAAATGTCAGGGATGTGAAGAGACCTGCCAGGAGCTGGCAACTCTTGCAGAAGAGAACCTGTTGGAGAGAGTCCAGAGGAGGGCTACAAAGACGATGAGAAGGCTGGAACACCTCTGCTGGGAAGACATGCTGAGAGATTTGGGCTTGTTCAGCCTGCAGAAGAGAAGGCTCCAAGGAGACCTTATTGCAGCCTTCCAGTATCTGAAGGGGGCTACAAGAAAGCTGGGGAGGGACTTTTCACAAAGGCCTGGAGTGATAGGACAAGGGGTAATGAGTTCAAACTGGAAGAGGGGAGATTGAGATTGGAAATTAGAAGGAAATTCTTCACTGTGAGGGTGGTGAGACACTGGCACAGGTTGCCCAGGGAGGTTGTGGATGCTCCATCTCTGGAGGTGTTCAAGGCCAGGTTGGATGGGGCCTTGAGCAGCCTGGTCTAGTGGGAGGTGTCCCTGCCATGGCAGGGGGGTTGAAACTAGATGATCTCTGAGGTCCCCTCCAACCCAAACCCATTCTATGCACACTTAATGGCTCTAAAGGCTCAAAGGGATGAACAACCACTCCTCTTTCTTTCTTTCTCTGTAAAACCAGAATCTCTTTGCACTTCTTGGATGCAGCCCTGGATCCTGACTCTAATGCTGGTACATCACAGAAGTTTCCTATTGGGATCATGGGGCAACCAGGACGCAATGGATATGATGATCTTTGAGGTCCCTTCCAACCCAACCCACTCTATGATTCTATGAGGCTGGCAAGACCTGGGCAATGGTGACCATGCCTTTAAGAGAAGCCCTTGGGGAGGACAAGGAGAAAGAAACCAGAGCCTGGGTGGCACTTTGCACCCCAGTTTGGGTGGCTGGATCTACCACCACCTCTCTGCTGACTCTAAGCACCTACAGCAAAGCCTGTGCAGGGAGGTGTTTCTGTGAGGGCAGAGGTAGTAACCCCACAGCTGCAAACACCATCAGCACGACTTGCTCTGGGAACAAAGACAACTAAAACCACCTTAGTGCTCAAGAAAGTCATGCTAGGGAATCAAAATGTAAAGAAAAAATTAGTTGACACTCTGGATTATTATTTAATACTTATGAGTGCATCAAGTCCCCCTCAATAAAACAAAGGCTTTAGTCTCAATTCACCCCTCAGATGCATTGTGGGGATACACTGATTAAATCTGGGGAAAAGGGAAGACTCTAGAGCAAAGTAAGAAAAAAAAAAAAGCCTGGTAAGAAATTAATAATTCTGTAGTCAGTGCTGTATGGAGTAAATAATGCATCGAGCCACACATGGAACGATGAGACGGCATCAAATATTGAAGAGCTGCTCTTTCAGTGGGTCCATTCTGTGCTGAACGAGGCAGATTCGGTCTGAAGAGAGGATTCCATCTGTGCTACACCACACACAGGAAGGCTACATGAAGATTTTTTTTTTTTAAATATCCTTTAATCTGATGCTTCCTAATTTCAGTGCTTGACTCTGTGACCTTGAAAATGGTTTAGTAAAATATTACTGTACTGGGGTTTTTTTCTGCAGTTGTTTCCCTGTTTTAAATGTTCTGAGTAGGCACCAGACACCTGGTTTACAGATGGTGGCAGCGACAGGTAATCCCTCGCTGGGACCTGAAGGACACCTCAAAAATTTGAGCTAGCTGGGGAGGATATAGAATAGGAGAAGACAGTGACACAGATCAGCCAGAAGTGATCTTATGGTCTGTGTTACATACAGACAACTTTTCTGTCCACCCTAGTCCAGTATCAGTGACAGAGGCTTGAAAGCCACCAGAATCAGAGCTCAGAATCACCCAAACTCTTAATCACACACTCACTTTGCTTTTTGTCTCACATATATTAGAAGGAAATTCTTCACTCTGAGGGTGGTGAGACACTGGCACAGGTTGCCCAGGGCGGTTGTGGATGCTCCATCTCTGGAGGGGTTCAAGGGCAGGTTGGATGGGGCCTTGAGCAACATGGTCTAGTGGGAGGTGTCCCTGCCATGGCAGGGGGTTGTAACTGGATGATCTTTAAGAGCCCTTCCAACCCAAACCACTCTGTGATTCTATGATATATATATATATACACACACACATACCTGCACCTCCCATGACATAAAAGCAGCCCTCAGGAAGCACAGGGACCTGACAAGATCCATCCCAGAGTCCTAAGGGAACTGACTGATGTAATTGCCAGGCCAGTCTCTGTGACATTTGAGAACTCCTGGCAGTCAGGTGAAGTTCCTGGAGACTGGAGGAAGGGAAACCATCCCTGGAGGGGTTTCAAAGCTGTGCAGATGTGGTGCTGAAGGACATGGTTTAGCAGCAGACTTGGGAAAGTAGAGTTTTAGTCAGACTTGATGATCTGAAAGGTTTTCCAACCTAAATGACTCTATGATTCTATATGTATATAGCCCTGTTTCCCACAGCACACAAAGCCTGACAGGCCATAAGGCTGAATTTTTGTCTCTGTAGTTCCACAGGCATCAGGGCTTCAGGATACAGTCATTTTTAGAGCAAATGTAAGGCTAATGCATGTTTGGAATTGTAGAGCTAACACATTAGGTGGGATCAGGACTAATCTGAATGCAATTTGTATGAATAACCAGCCAGGGAACTCCACGTTCTCCTGCCTGCACCTTCCAAGGTGATGAACGCTCTTACATGGCTCAGAGATTGCTCTTCATTTTTTAAGATAAATAAAGGTTTGTGAAGAAACATCAGTTTCACATGAAAAACTCTATTTTTCCCTTTAACTTCTGTCATTGCTGTATTTGCACTTCAAGTTTGCATTAAGGCCCTGCATTACCACACCATGGCACATCACTCATCCCCCCACAAATCCCAGGTGCTGTCAGGAAAGCAAGAATCCTCTCCGCCTTCTGCACTTCCCCTTGTTCTCCTTTCTATGCTTGCTCATTCTCCGAGTTCTTACCCCATTCTTCATTGCTTTCCTCCTTCCCATTCTTCTGATCCTTCACAGTCACCATCCAAGCCCATGATGCTGAATTCTTGGAACACATCCATTAACTCCTGGTTGTCACTTGATCCCAGTAGGAAACCTCTGTGATGTACCAGCACTGGTGTCAGGATCCAGGGCTGCATACAAGACATATGAAGAGATTCTGCTCTTACAGAGAAAGAAAGAGGAGTGGTTGTTAATTTTGAGCCTTTAGAGCCATTAGGTGTGCATAGAATGGGTTTAGGTTGGAAGGGACCTCAGAGATCATCTAGTTCCAACCCCCCCACCACACCTCCCATTAGACCAGGCTGCTCAAGCTTGTGATGGGACAGATAAATCCAGTAGCTGGCTTTGCTATTCAGAACAGAAGAGCCTCCACAGGGTATTATTCCACAGGCTCTTGCTGTACCTGGAGAGACTGATCCATGGCCCACACAGAAGGCAGCAAAAGCCATCAGATGGATGCTACCCACCACCACTACCTAGTTCAGAGGCATGGCTGAGCCAGGAGGTCACATTGACACTGTCAGTTTGCTGCTTCTTGCATTTCATTTCACTTCACTTCACTTCAGTTTCCCCAAACATCCACTGGGTCATCTCAACTTTGTGTTGTCCTCTCCCCTTCTGAGCTGTCTGTGCCTATCCCTTCTGCACCACCACAGCAGCATGGTCTGTCACCTGTGACAGAAACACAGCTCTGCAGGGGCTCATCCTTGAGGTGGGGTGTAGTGAAAATGTCTGAGTAAGTGGTTAGGAAATCACCACAATATTCAACAGCATGAGGGCATTTCTTCCCCACATCAAAAATATTTCCTACAACCCTGGACAAAGAGATTCAAACAAGACCCATTAAACAACCTTATCTTTTCCAGAGGTGTGAGTAAATAGTCTGACCCAGCTGCTGAGTTGCTAAAAAGGTAAAACAAGGTAAAAGGAATCATAGAATCGTTTAGGCTGGAAAAGACCTTTAAGATCATTAAGGCCAATCATAAACCTAACACTGCCAAGTCCACCACTAAACCATGTCCTTCGGCACCACAGCTACAAGGCCTTTCAGTCCCTCCAGGTATGGGGACTCCACCATTGGCCTGCCCAGCCTGTTCCAAGGCTCGGCGACCCTTTCAAAGAAGAAATTCTTCCTAATGTCCAACCTAAACCTCCCCTGGAGCAACTTGAGGCTGTTTCTTCTTGTCCTGCCACTTGTTCCTTGGGAGAAGAGACAAACCCCCCCTGGCTCCAACCTCCTTTCAGGGAGGTGTGGAGAGCCAGAAGGTCTCCCCTGAGCCTCCTTTGCTCCAGGCTCAACACCCTCAGGTCCCTCAGCTGCTCTTCACTACGCTCCTGCTCTAGACCCTTCCTCAGCTTCACTCCCCCTCTCTGGACCCACTCCAGAACCTTGATGATGGGTGCTAAATCAGGCTGTCCTTTTAGAAGGGACTTCCCTGAGCCTCCTTTTCTCCTCATCTTTTTTTTCCTCATCTCATTTTCATCTTTTAGCCTTAGCCCATGAATCCAGTCTGTCTAGGTCCCTCTGTAAAGCCTCCCTACCCTTAAGCAGATCAACACTCCTGCCCAACTTGATGTCATCTGCAAACTTACTGAGGGTGCCTCAACCCCCTTGTGCAGATCATTCAAAGATATTACACACAATTGGCCCCAGTACTGAGCCCTGGGGACACCACTTGTGATTTGCCACCAACTCGATTGAAGTCCATTTACCACACAGATATAGAACCATAAAATCATTCTGGTTGGAAAAGACCTCTAAGATCATCAAGTCCAACCATCAACCCAACACTACCATGACCACTAGACTGTGTCCTGAAGTGCCACATCTACTTGTTTTTTGAACCCCTTCAGGGATGGTGACTCCATATATAACCTTTGACATGACTCTGCCTCAGTCTCCCACTCCATGGAAAGAAGCTTTATAGCTCTTCTCTGGTGGAGCAGTGGAAGTTCAGCTGTGAGGCACTCTCCCCCTGTACACCCCAGGCCACATCAAGACAGATGATCCACCTGAAATACATAACCATTCATTTAGAAAAGAAAGATCTCATATAATCATTATTTTTCCTATCATGCTTCTCTTCCAACACACATTCATAAATAGAAATGAAAGAACAACTAATGTGCCTTTAGTTACTGCGTTTGTCTGTTTTCCAATCATAATTCATGATCTGCTTCAACAAACAGGAGAACATATTTGCTTTTGATAAATTAAAATGGTTCCATGCGTTTCTTTATTACATTCATTTCTTCCTTTTTTTTTTATTTTCTCTTTTGTAGTGCTTCCCTTACAGTGATTCTCTTTGCTTGCTCTACTCCAATGGCCACAGCCTAACCCTGGTGTCTGCTACACCACAGGGGTGTCAGAGAAACTCCCCTGCATTGGATCCAGGCTGAGACTGTAATCTGGTGTTTAGCCTCTGAAAATCACAGAATCATAAAAATGAGCAAGACTTCATAAACTCAAGCACAGCTGGCAGGAAGAATGGAAGGCTGGGATGAACCAAGGAGAGAAGGGAAGAAAGATCTCCAGAGGTGATATTCAGACAGGCTGGATAGCCCACCTACCAGGGAGTCAAGGGCATAAATCATCCAGCAGCTCCAACACCCTCAGCACAGAACCACCTATCAAAGGATCTGAGCAAGAACCTCACGTCATGCAAAGCAGGTTGGGCTGGAGGTGGACAGTATGGACAAGGTCCACTGCCTTGACTGAGGGTCTTAGACTCACAGGAAGAGGAGCTGGGTCTCCAGTGTTCAGAGGCTTTGTGTGTGAAAGGTGGAGTAGCCCGGGGTGATCAGTATTGAATGTGGGAAGAGTATTTATTGGAGATTTTACATTGGATAGAGACAGAGGAAATTATCTGCATCATGGGTGTTCAGGATGGGATTCATTTCTCCTCATTTAAACTGTCTCTCAGGAAAACATCTAAGGCTAAACTAGTTTGACTGCCTTGAGATCCAAGGAGGGAAACAGGCATTTTTAGGATGTGAGCCAATAGTTTCAGATGCCTGAAACATCATGTAGAAACATCATGTGTACACATGGAAGGAGATAAAGAGTGTGTAGACAGGCAGCATGAGGAGATTCTGCAGCCCATGAACTGTCTGGCCTGTGGAAAGCACCTGAGCAGACTCCTTCACTCCCAGAAGCAGCAACTACTTGGGCAGGTCAGCTAGTGGCCCTAGATTTGGGAGCTGGGACCTGAAGGACACTCAGTGATGTCCACATCTACAGCTGATGAGCTGCAATAGGGATGTCATAGGTCTGATGGGCAGGGTGTGAATGTGCTGCCTTAAAGCACATCCATTTTCTGCTGGAACATTCCTCCCCTAGATAACGCTCACTTCATAGGTGAGTGCATCACCATTTTGGGGGGGGATATCAGCTTCAGCAAAATTTGTCATTAGTTGTCTGAGATAGTGTTTTTACACCAAGAGAAGTCTGCACCATGGAATTACAAATGGCACAGGAGTTAGGACACTCACACAGGTTAGAAAGTTTGCAAGGCCAAACCCTTGCTACAGCTTTGGTCTCCGGCCTGGAACTCAAGAGAATTCATGTCTCTGAAGCAGAAACAAAACATCTCAGCCCAGAGTGGGACTCGCCAGATCAAAGAATCATTTAGGTTGGAAAAGACCTCTAGGATCATCTAGTCCAACCTTTGTCCAACATCTCCCTGACCCTCAGACCATGTCTCAAAGTGCCACATCTACTCATATTCTGAACCCCTCCATGGATGGTGATTCCATCACCTCCCTGGGCAGCCTGTTCCAGTGCCTGACGACTCTCTCAGTAAAGAAACTAGATTTGGTCACCATGCAAAGAAAAACATAAGCAGGAGACCATCAGAGGGAGGAGCACAGGTTGAAAAGGAGGAAGAGAGGCCCTGGGAAGCCTGTGTACATATGGTTGTACTGTTAGCTACAGCTCTACTCCAGCTCTCACAACTCTATCTGTCTGCTGGGGACAAGGCCAGGGGAACCCTCCTCCCAGCAGAGTGACAAGGAACAGACATCCTTCTTCAGGAACCACCATGATCTTACCAAACACCAGTGAGACTCCCACTATCAGCTATCAACTCAGGATGGAATAAACTCCACATTTTTTTAATGAAAAATAGAAAAATAAATCACAATGGTAACAAACACATTCCCATCTCTAACATATGATTATATTGCAAACGTAATTATGAATGTTTCCGGAGCATGCAGATGTATTTAGCCTCACAAAGCAGAGCTAATTTATTCATAAGCAGATCTGCAAGGCTGCCCAGGCAGAATCCACTCCATATTCAAGGGGATTATTAAAGTGGTGGGTGTGAAGGGTTTCTTTGCAAGAGTCTCCAGTGCATAGATAGAGCAGGCAGCCAAATGAGAGCAAGACAGGAACGACAGGCAGGCAAGATGAAAAAATTGTCCCAGTGACAGCCCCAAACTGGCAGCATTTCAGGAGGGAGAATGGCTGCAGAGCTCTGCAAGACAAACATCCTTAATAGTAGGGGAGCAGCCCTGCAGGGACTGATACCTTGGCAGGGCACATCCACACCCCCAGTTGGGCTGTGGTCTCTAATTTGTGGGATGTCTGGCAGGTGTTACTGCTGGAGTCCCTCCAGGACATCTGGAAGACACCCAAGGTGGAGAGTCAGCATCTCCAGGCAAGCTGGAGCTGCCTCCCCTACACTGCTTGGGTTGCCTGCAAAAAGAAATAAAAAAGAGCTGAGAGGTGCTAAGGAGCTCTTTAAATTGCATCTCAGCAGTTCCTGACCCTGTGCATGTTCCTCATCTGCTCCAGTCAGCAGTGATTGTGGGGGACTTGGCTGATTTTTCATCGGGGCAGAACAATGGAACCAGTTGAAGGCGCAGGGGAAACAAATGTATAGTGGTTGGTTGGCCCCTGCTGAATCTGCCCCCAAGCCAGGGCCAACTGCAAGGGGAGGAGAAGATGCTCCTTTCTGTCTTCCAGCTCTTAGCTACTGCTTCCCTGCTGAGCCCCAGTGGCAGCTGTGCAGTGGTTGCTGGTTTGGGCACAGCAGCAGCAAGTGGGACCTGAGGGTCCCAGATGGCTTCTTCAGAGGGGTTGCTGCCCCACCAACCTTAACATCAAGCTGTGAAGGACAAGAAGCTTCTATTTTCTTGTTTTACACATGAATGCAAGAAAAATCAGGTAGGGTTGGTTTGGGTTTTTTTGCCCTTTCATTTCCCCCCTTTCTCCACTTGCAGCTTCTTGAAACTTTCTCAACTCTGGGAAAGTGACGGAGTTGAAAAAGAAAAGTGAATTTGTCAGTGTCACTTTCATGAATAGGAAACATTTGTAAAATTACCAAGTAGAAAAGGGGAAAAAAGGGGCAAAAATCACGCTTCATATTCTTCATGAAAGAAGAGAAGGAAAAAAAAGAAGAAAAACCCAAACCCAATGTGGCATGTGTTGAAAATATATCTTGTCAAAACAAGTGGCAGAGTGGAAAAACAGATCTCAAATTTCTCAAGGGAGAAACAACTTCTCTGTTTCCTGCTTTCCCCTAAAACTACTTCTCTGTTTGCCAGAGCCCTTTGGTCAGCTTGGAGTGACAGTCCCTCCACTCATGTCCCTGCAGCGGGCAGGAGGAAGCAAAATCAGGATCAACCCATGACTGCAGAGCTGTGGTTAAACCACGTAGATCTGAAGCTCAAAAAGGAGACTTTCTGACAGCCCAGGTCAGAATAGTCCTACCTGATGGAGGGCAGCTGGGAATCATTCACATGTGATGTAAGAGGCACTGTGGAGTATCATCTTCTGATGAAATATTGCTAAAAGTTGGTGCCCCGTGCTTGTAGCCCTGAGTGAGAAGAGTGTTTGACACGTATCAGATGGACAACCCCTCAGGTAGCAGGGCTGGGGCAAAGGGCCACCAAGCAAGGGAGGAGACAGGAAAGAGATGTAACACTAAGTGTTTTTTTTTTCTCTTGCAGTAAACACAAGGCAATAATGTCCCCCAAGTGCCTCTGCAAATGTGGGCTGCTGTAAGGGCAGGCTGTGTTGGGCACCCAGCAGTACTGGATTCATGACAGAACTGCAGCTGCAAAAGCTGGTTAAGATTCCTGTGAGCTGAAGCCTGGGCCCAGCCCTGCAGTGCTTATCATAGAATCATTTAGGTCAAAAAAACCCTTTAAGATCAGAGTCCAACCATTAACCTAACTCTATCAAGTCTACTGCTAAACCATGTCCCTCAGCTCCACATCTCCACGCCTTGGAAAACCCTCCAGGGATGGTGATTAAACCACTGCCTTGGGCAGCCTGGGACAGCCCTTCACAACCCTTTCAGTGAAATAGTTTTTCCTCATGTCCAACCTAAACCTCCTCTGATGCACCTTGAGGGCATTTCCTCCTGTCCTGTCGCTTGTTCCTTGGGAAAAGAGACAAACCCCTACTTCGCTCCAACCTCCTTTTAAGGAGTTGGAGAGCCAGAAGGTCTCCCCTGACACCCCTTTTCTCCAGGCTCAACACTCCCAGGTCCCTTATCTGCTCTTCACCACACTCCTGCTCTAGACCCTTCCCCAGCTTCACTGCCCTTCTCTGGACCCACTCCAGCACCTTGATGATGGGTGCTGAATCAGGCTGTCCTTTTAGAAGGGACAGGTTGGAAAGCTCTTGGAACATCCTTTAAGGAGCAGAAACCAAAGGCCAAATTTCCTAGATACTCATGTAAAGCTAGCAAAGCACAACCAGGGTAGGAGAGCTGGGACCTCACCTTGAAAAGCACACAGAGATGTGGGAGCAGGGTTGGAAGATCAGTGCAAGGGCAGCACAGTGTTACCCACTGCTGATACATCAGATGGGCTGATATTTTAGTGCTTCCTCCTCCTTTACACAACTAAGTTCTCTTGATCTCAATCCCCTTTACACCCTTGCTGGAGAGGGGAGAGTTAAAGCATCTTGACTACATGGCTTTGTAAGTCCTGTGGCACCCCAAAAAGAGAGGGCTTTTTCATGCCAAGCAGCAGAGGGAGTACAAGGCTTCATCAGAGCCCCTCATGGTGCTGGGTGTGCTCAGCTGGGAGCCCATCCAGCTTCTCCTCAGCTCTCCCAGCATCTCCTGGGGATGTGCTCACTCAGCCAATCTGCCACAGAGGCCTGAATTAGCCACACATTTACTTTGCCAAGCGACGGAGTAAAAGTTCCTGGGGAAAACTCTGCTATCTCTGAAGTAATTAGACTAATTAGAAGAGTGATTATTTGCATGCTCTCCACTTTGGCTGAACACTGGAACTAAGCCTACGTCTTAATTTGCCCTCCCTGAGTGACATAGGAAAGCTGTCTGGAAAAAGGCAGCCCCTTCCCAGCTGGAACAGCAGCTCCCTGGTACCATACCCAGAGGGGAAATCCCACCTTAGTCTGGGAGTTTTCTGGTTCAAGTGAATTTGGGGGCCGTAACTACAGTGAATATTGGGCAGAGCCAGTAACACTCAATAGGTGCATCTTCCCAGCAGGTCCTGGTGGGTTTCTAGTCCTTACAAAGGAGAATAAGCCCCTGGGGGGGGGGGTTGGGGTGACCAGGAGGGTAGCACTGGGCAAATGCAAAGCCCTGGGATATGACAGCCCTGGGATGCTGTCACCTGGATCCTTACACTAAGGGACAAGTGAAATTACTTCTGAGTCTCTATTTTCTGCAGGAAATGCTGTGGAGCATACTGGGGCCCCTTTGCTCTTTCCTTTTCAAGACCATTCAGACAAGCACCCAAGTGCAGAGAAAAGTGAATTTCCAACTCACCTGCCTGAATACTCATGGGTCTGTATATTCAACAGCATCCAACAGAGGTACTGATGCTGGAAGAGCTTGTGCAGCCATCCAGTCAGGGAGCAAGCCACCACCAGCCAGCTTATCTGACCAGGCATAGCTCTGAGAGCTCAGTGTACCAAGGGGTTTGCAGACCTGCTGGGGGCTGATAAATAGGAATGAGAGGATGTGTTGTGTTTGGGGAATCATTTTCACTAATGAACACGTCTGAAGGATTTTCCACCTCTTTCCATACATCCCAGAGTAGAAAAGGTGGCTGTGTTTTCACATCTACTGTTCACACAGGCTTCACTCACTCAGCTCCGTGCACTGTACTGGCTAAAGCTCACCCTGCACTTTGGAAAAGCTGTTTGGCTTCCTCAGCCCCAGCTTTCAGGAGTGACTTATGATTTCAGAAGTGACTGCAGCTAAACAGGGAACATGCAAAACTGCCTGTTCTGTAGAGATACAGGATGGTTTCTGCCAAATACTGTTAAGGTATATCTAACTGAGCCCTGAGGCACGTAAGTCTTCAGTCACATTTGAAAATTTCAGTTTTGTTTTTTTATTTATTTATTACTATTTGACCACAGTTTGCCCCCCACACTGATTTTTACCTAGAATTACAGTAAGGTAACTGCACAGTCCCATGTCTTGCACATGGTTCTTGTGGCCTGTGAAGGAGTCACACAGCTCCTTGCACAGTCATACAAAAAAAATCTCCTAGGTCATGGAAATATTGTCTTTTTGCTGCCTTCTCATGATGCAAAAGTACAAGTGAGCACAGCAGTCAAACATGAGCAGCATTCACTGACTCTTCCTGCATCCTACTGGCTCCAGAGAAGCATCCAGAACGCTGCAGTTCTGCTTCTTTTAATCAAATTTTAAGCTGTGCACTCTGTGAGCCAATCCCAACTGCAAAAATGCCTGGACCTTTTCAGCAAAGTGAGGAGAAAAATTAATGAGTTGACTTGCAGCTCTCAGCCTTGAAGTAATTGTATATGACAAGCAGACCCCACCTCACACAGCCCTGACTCCCTGGAAGGAGAAGGCAATAATATAACTTCTCAATTTGATCCTGACTGCCATTAATTGATTTGAGAGCTCTGGCCCTTCACTCTGCTGGAGCTGCTAACTAATCCGGTCAAGCTCTGGCTGCTGGTTACAGCTGACCTGGTGGGGATAATTACATTAATACGACTGTCAGACTCTGAAGGGACATGGCACACCTTCAGAAATGTTTGAAAGCCTCCTGAATACCCAACTCTGGAGCCCAAACCCTAAGCAGGTCTATGAGCTGTGACCACTTTTCTTGAAGCTTGGCAAAATCTGTCTGAAGCAAAACAAGTTGTTGGACCAGAGTCTGAGCTGTCCCGTGGTGATGAGCCAGGGAACGCTGAAGAGAAATAACCAGCACCCTCCTGTTTACTCTTCATTTTGTGTCTGAGGATGCTCAAAGGTCTGGACTTTAGCCTTCATTTCATATTTATGGTGCATCATCCACAAGGCAAAAATCTGTGAAAAAGGTAGGGCAGGGAAACACAACCAAGACTGCCAACAGCTGCAGCTTCAGAGCATCATGTAACTGCTCTCTGGGGAGCACACAATTCCCAACACCACGTAACACACCCAGAGGAGAAACTCCAAAACCACAAACCAGTTGTGTCCACGCCAAAGAGAAGGCCAAAGGTATTTCCAACATCTTAACCCCAGATGCAGAAAGACAAACAAACTTGCAAACAAAAAATAGCAAGGTTCCCAATCAGGCACAGAGGAAAGTTATTTCCTGATCTGAATTTTGATCAACAAACCATAAGGATGTGAGCCAGCTCCACCACAGCCACCTGCCAGACACTTCAGTTTCCAGGTGCATGAGCACACCATGACCACGTTTCCATCCTTGGTTTTTGCCTGTCTCCAACACTCCAGGTCCACAAGTGGATATTTCTTATTTGTTAGAATAATAGGAGCTCTTAACCACTTCTTTGTACCTCTTTCAGTGCTGGAGAAGCAAAAAGCACCATCCTCGGCTCTATTTCACAAATGGGGAAAGTAAAACCCACTAGCTGGATGCAACCTGTCCAAGAGAAGTAGAAAGCTCCAGAACGGAGCCCATGTTTCTCATCTTCTAACTGACAGCTCAGCTTGAAGGACAAAAACTCACTCTTTGTTAGAGAAAGACAATCATGTCCCCAGAAATTTGTGAGTTTCTGCTCTCAAGAGGGAAGTTATCTCTTACAAAGCCATTGTCATCCCCAAAACGGATGTATCTCCACTGCACTGGAGTCCATGCTGGTTTCAACAGGGACCTTCACTTGTTTCCTCTCCCCTTGCACATGTTCACACGTAATGTCTGCAAAACTGCTGAGCTAACACAGGTACCAGGAGCTGCTCAGTTCCTCAGAAGAGCAAATTAGCCTCTGTAGAGCTCCCTGATGCAGCACCATGCTACACATCTTGAGGTGTTTCTTGTTTAATTAAGGCTTTTAGCAATAAAGCTCAGGAAGGATTAGGAATAGAAAACAATTAGGCTCTTGAGAGATCTAGCTGCTGGTTTTCTTCACTTCCTTGCTATATGCATAAGAGTACTTGACAGCAGAAAAAAGGGCAGGACCTCGGATGCAAGAGAGAAATGTTTTCTCTCTAAGAGAGGGTTCACATTTCTGTTAATAGAATAAAAATAAGTGACCTTGTAGTGATTTATTTGGTGTTTCGGACTAGAAGGACAGGGAGTAATAAAAATGTTTTGGCATCAGGCCTATCTGTAAGACACCAGTGACACTCGTGGATGTTTTGTGTGGCACTGGGTCGGGAGTGGGCAACAGCACCAGTGCTCCAGGTGCTCTGGGACACATATAAGTTGTAGACATGGTTTACAAACATAGACAGGATGGCTGGTGTGTAAAAATAACATGTCTGAGAGACAGAAAAGAAGCTATTTCTAGACAATAAGGCTGCTGTTCTGTGAGCTTTAAAAATGGAATGTAGGTTTGTAATCTTTCTGAAGAACCAAGAAACTCCACATGGCTTATCTCTAACAACATTTCCCATAATAACCTGACAAACTTCCAAGGTATCTGACTGGCCTACCTACTTGATGGTCCAAAACCTGGGCTGCTTTTAGTCCCCTGTTGAGCTCAGGTAACTTAGGTGGCTCCACTTCAAGCAGCAAATGTTCAGCAGGCCAGCTGGGCTCCAAACAATGAGGGCCACATTGACCAGAGTGCTGCACACAGGGTACCTGCTGCTGTCTAGGTCATGGCCGCAGGCCACCAGCAGCAAGAGCTGCCCTTGGTCATCTCCCTCAAAGCAGAAAATACTGTGTCACTGCAGCATTACACTCCCTGCAGCCTCCCAACACCAGACTTATCCCTGTAATTATCCTGAACCTGCAGTCCAGTTTCCAGCCATATGGGGAATCACCAGAGAAACAAGACATCTCAGTGGAGCAGACACCAGGGGATCACTGCCCTCTCTAGAAATATGGGGGACTCAGCTTTTCCTGGGCAGTTGGAAGCACAGCAGTCCCTAGTGGGGCAAACAGCAAGGAAGCGAAAAGCACAACATGACTAGATATACTGGCATGGAAAACCTCCATCAAAAGAGATCCAAGCAAGACTGGTCAACAAGAGGGGCAAGACAACCTACAGAATCACAGAATGCTGCCTTTCAAAGCCAAGCCTCAAAGGAATTGTCTCACCCTTCTTCAAAGAGACCTACAACTGCACCCTAGACAGCTGCATGCCACAGCAGCACATCTTCTCAGGAACCCTGAGAAATATACACAGAACTACAAATAACTCCACCAGACGTGTCCCCTGGGCAACAGCTTCCATCCCCACAGTGGCCAGGAGAGCAGCTAACAAAGGGAGAAACTCAAATTTACCCAAGAGAGACGAGTGGGCATGGCAGATCCCTGCACAGGTCACTGCGGATCCAGGCTGGGAAGACAGACTCAGAAAGCAAGGTATCTTGAAGTATTTATGCCCCCAAGAGTCTGGTAGGAGCTGTCAAACATCACAAATTGTCTCTGGGATAAAGCTTTTGGGTAGGTACCTTTCAGGAGTCTCAGACTCCTCCCTGGGAATGCAGTTCCATCTAAACAGCTCCAGCAACTGGCTGGGAGGTCAAGCAGGCTGTTTCCTGCAGTGCTCCAGGGGAGGAAACCTATGTTGGGTTTCTGCCTGGAAGAAACCCTCAGCAGCTTTACTGGAGATGACTGAATTTCATGCAGACACAAATCTACTTGGGGCTCCCTTTGGCAGTATTCTGGCCAAGCCTCTCAGAAGCGGAGCTAACTTTATGCCAACAAAACCCAACTCAAGCAGCTGGCTCACCCTACCTGCCATCGGAGCTCCTACAAAGAGCCTGCCAGCAGAGGCAAAAAAAAAATGGGCATGATTCTTCATTGGAATCTACATCTTTACAGTGAGGAACCAGGCTGTGAACTGGTAGGAGCACTTTGCAATCACAGAGAGTGCGTGCTTCATCCCTGAGCATAGAAGACAACTTGAGGAACTATCTCTGAAGGGCTCCTGAAATACAAGTGGGACATCAGCTCTCTCCCAGATCCTCCTCCTACCCTGGAGGAGTCCCAGAGAGCCACCTGGCAAAGGCAAACCAGAGGTTTCCTACCAGAGGGTTTTGGTTTCTGCTGGGGGTGGGGTCCCAGGCAGCTAAATGCAATTAGAGCTTCCTTCTAAATCACAGAATCTTATCATAGAATGGTTTGGGTTGTAAGGGACCTCAAAGATCATCTAGTTACAACCCCCTGCCATGGCAGGGACACCTCCCACTAGATCAGGTTGCTCAAGTCCCCATCCAACCTGGCCTTGAACACCTCCAGGGATGGAGCATCCACAGCCCCCCTGGGCAACCTGTGCCAGTGTCTCACCGCCCTCACAGTGAAGAATTTCCTCCTAATTTCCAATCTAAATCTCCCCTCTTGCAGTTTGAGCCCATTACATGCCATCTGGGGTCCCCACACAGGAGGGCTCCCAGCTGCTGCCTCGGACAGGTGCTACTTTTATCAGAGGGTCACCAAACAAAGCAGGTACCTTGGCGGACTCCCGGGGGGATCCCAGAAGCAAACCAGTTTGCACAAGCACCTCGCAGGGGTCTCTGGCAGCTCCCAGCAGAGGCAAATCCACTCATGTCATGCCGCGGTGTGAGGCTGAGGGAGCAGCGTGGAGGCCAGCAGGGCCCTCACTCCTCAGCACACTGCCCTGCAGACACCTATGAGGTTACTGGGTGCTACGCTGAGCGGACCAAGCCCTGGGGCTGACGCTGGATGGGGGTCACCCGGATTCTTCTCCTGCCTGTGGCCCGCGGTTCGGAGCTGAAGCTGCGTGCGAGTCCCACTGAGGGGCTTAAGCCGAGCCCGCCCGCGGCCTCTTAAAGAGCAGCGCCGCGATTGGCCAGTCCACGCCCAGCTCTGATTGGCGGCGGTTCCCGCAGCGGCAACTGATTGGCTGGCGCGGTGCCCGCCCGCGAAGGTTCCAGGCTGTCGGGTGTGGCCATTGAGGGGGTGTCGTGGCGGCAGCTCGGGCAGGGCCTGTACCCTGTGCTGGGGCTTGGGGCTGGGCTGTGGCCTCCTGGTGAGGAGCGTTCACAGGAACCCTCTGTGGGGCTCCTGCACTCCCTGCTCTGCTGCCCGGAGGTGAATCCTACTGTGCTGATCCATCGGGGTGAGCCTGTGTGGGTCGGGTATGATCTCAGTCATAGAATAATCAGGGTTAGATGGGACCTTAAAGATCATCTAGTTCCAACCCCCCTACCTTGGGCAGGGACACCTCCCACTAGATGACAGCCCCATCCTGCCTGGCCTTCAAAATGTCCAGGGATGGGGCTTCCACCACCTCTCTGGGCAACCTGTGCCAGTGTCTCCCCACCCTCATGGGGAAGAACTTCTTCCTAACATCTAATCTGAATCTACCCACCTCTAGTTTTGACCCATTCCCCCCCAATCCTAACACTACCCAACACCATAAAAAGTCCCTCCCCAGCTTTCTTGTAGCCCCCTTAAGATCCTGGAAGGCCACAATAGGGTCCCCTCAGAGCCTTCTCTTCTCCAGACTGAACAACCCCAACTCTCTCAGTTTGTCCTCAGGAGAGGCGCTCCAGTCTTCTGATCGTCCTCGTGGCCCTCCTTTGGGCATGTTCCAGCACATCCAGATCTTTCTTGTAATAGGGGCTCCAGAACTGGACACAGTGTTCCAGGTGAGGTCTCAAAAGGGTGGAGTAGAGGGGGA